>JAODUH010022558.1:0-50605 GCA_027564835.1 Typhlichthys subterraneus
TATGAATGTCAGTTGAAAATGTGTTGTTTTCATATGTTATGAATATATTTTAATGCCTTTTCCCATAACCTTTGTGACTTTAAAATATCGAAATTAATATCAATTAATTGCAATTTTCATGATCAGTATCGCAATATCACATTTGATCAATATCGTGCACCCCTAGTTGTTGCCAACATATTTGCTGCCCAAGAAAGATCTGCTGGCTTGATAGCCTACCAACTAATACATTCCGGGAATACCATGTTTCATGTTTTCGTTGTGGTAGACAGAAACTGATTTACTAGCTTCTTGCTGCACTTTACACAACTGCACTTTTAACTACTGAACCATCTCTCATGGTTGACATATTTAATTGTATGTGAACATTGAAAACAAACACAGCCGTATCTTTAAATACCTAAAGTATTATTTTAGTGGAAGTTCAGAATCCTTATTTGGAACCTGCCCTTACCCACTGTCTCCTGAATTTCATCTGGGTTGCTCAACATGTCTCCTTCAGAGGCAATCAAAGAGTCAGCTGTTTTGTGCAGTGTGTCTATAGCAGCCTGACGCCCTGTAGTCTGGCCTTGCAGGGCCTGCGGAAGAATAAAAGACAAAATAAAACCGATATTTACAGTATATATCACCAGTGTTAGGAGCTCAAACATCAAAGACAGACATTTATTACACATTCTATATTACACTTAAAGGAAAGTTTGAGATGGGAAATTCTGGGATGTTTCTGATATGATTTGTAACTAAACCCAGCAAGCTACGTATACTGAGCTCTTAGGCGCCTCTTATCTCTGCATAGGTTTGCTTTAAATCTCTGCCTCCATAGAGAGACATGTTTGGGTGCATGACTGTATTTCTATCAGTCTGCTAACTCTCTAGCACGTGCAAGCCAACAGCTACACTGTACGGCTTGGACCATGTTATCATCCTATTAGCTGTATATAACTAAGTAACCCAAGCCAAGTGTTGCTTTGAAATGTAAAAACAGAGCTATAAATAGCTTGGTTGTTTTAAAGTTGAGTGGAAAGACTGTATATGGCAAGAAAGGGCTGCAGTGTAATGGCATTACTGCCAACTTAATACTCATAATAGTATTTCACTCATGAAAAACAAATGTTAAACATTCTTATTGAACATTGCAATGGGTTATTCGTCCATTGATTATATTTGAAACAAGGTAGTATCATAACACAATCTCAGTCAAGACAAACATGAAATCATTACAAAATTAACTTAACATAACATAAGACAATGGCCTCTTAACACTATACATTATAAACCTAAATATACATAACTTGTCCTGACACTATCGCCCCACTGTATTCTTCAGGATAACATTATGATCATTAATATGTGTTTGCAGTGGTCCATGCCTTTGTGTCCTCCAACTGTTTCTGTAGTGTTTGGGGGTCAGCAGCGATGGCCACCGACTGCTGCCGTCTCGCCTCTTCCTCAGAGCTGTTGAGCCATTGAAGGAGACCACCGGACGCATCTTCATACTTCTTGTACTTGCCAACTACATCTTTTAGGTTGCTGCCAAGCTGATTGCACTGAAACCAATAGGTGGCAATGACAACTTACTCTGAATACAATAAAAGCCAGCAATATAATGCCATACAATGCAATTACAATTAGACATTTGAGTGTTGGCATTATCATTTGCTTGATAATCTGACTCCTAGTCTGATGCATAGAACTATATTATAACGGTGTGATGTCATTTTCTGTAAGGTTAACTGCTGCCACCATGTGGCTAAAGGCAGACATTGCACCCTCCACAGATCCCTGACAAACGGCACACTCTAGTACCTGAGAATACAGCGCTTTGTAGCGGCTGGCCGCCGCATCCAGCTGATCCTTGACTGCAGCGCAGGTTCCGGAAGTATCCACGTGAAGCTGGTCATTTGTCCCTGCGGCCTCAGCACTGCCGCAGGCTTTAGCCACTTCCAGCACCTTCTGGCCCGAGATAGTGATGAAACGCAGGTCCCCCTTGTGGCAGATCACGTCCTCCGAGAAGCTCTTCTGCCGCTGGAGCTTCTCGCTGAGGAGACGGAGGCAGTCTGCGGGCGTGCCCAGGTCCTGCACCTGTCCCTCAGCCTGCTCCAACCACGCCTCAAACTCCCCGCAGTCGCCACGGAAAGTCTTCAGCTCCTCCTGGACGCACTGCACCTGCTTCATCTGCTGCTCAGCCAGCGTCAGGGAGGCTTCATAGCGCCCCCTAAGCTCCTGGATGTCCCCCTGAAGCTTGTCCTTCGCCGCCGGGGAGAGCATGGGGCCCTGCTTGTCCAGCAGGGCCTGAGCACTCTGGGTGGCCGTGAGCAGGTCCTGCTGCTGGGATAGGATCTGCTGGTGACGGGCCTGCAGACAGCACACGCACGCACACACACAATCACACACACGCACACGATGGTGAGATACAATCTGTCAGACTTAGTAAAACTATCCAAAGATTTGGAAAGATTACATTAGTTTTTTTATTGATTTGACCAAGTTTTGAGATGCATTATGTGTATGTTCGTCCATCAATCTAATCAATCTAGTCCTATTTGATTATTATATAATATACAGTACTCTATATGCTATACCAGAAACATGATTCACTTTTTATCTTATTTATTTGTGAGGCACAGCGATGAATACAATGGGTTTGTATTCACACTAATGGATTCACCATTCACGTTTTGGAGCTAGCAACAAGCAGCAAACACACTGCACCTTGACCCTGTCGTACTGCTTGTCAAGGTCCAGGGATGGAGAGTCCTTCCCGACGCTTTCCTTGGTAGAATCAACGTGGGTGATCTGCGTAGCATTTCCATTGGCATTGTCATCCTCTCCCGACTGCGTATTGGCTGAGGATTCGTCCAGCGCGTTCCCGTTCTGTTGGCTGACGTGTGCTGTTTGTTCGGGCCCTGGCTCTCTGTCACTTCCTATGTTGGAGATCCAGTCCAGGAGGCCCTCGATTCTGCTCCTGCTTTCTTCCAGCTGTTCTACGGCAGCAGCCTGAACACAGAAACCCACCAGAGGTTAGAGGGCTGCACCATATGCTGCTATAAACAACAAGTACAAGTCTGTAGCTCGCTGGCCTGTGTGCCACGGCTTTTTGCTGCATAGTAGACATCATATGGATAAGGCCAGGATAGGAGCACAAGAAATACATTAAAACTAGATTTAAACATCAGAGGCATTACAGCATTGTGACATCATCTGTGTTACAGTGATGACAGAAGAAAATGGCACTCTTGACCTTCTCGCTCTCCTGCTTGATCGCAGTGGTAACGACCTTCTCCAAGTCTTTCCTGGACTCCTCCGCCCTCAGGTCGATGAGCTTGGCTTTGCTCTTGGCCTCCTCCAGTTTGCTCTCGATGGCGGCCACCTGCTCCTGAGACAGCTTGCTGCGGTTCTCCTCCAGAAAGCTCTTAATGCCGCTGATAGCATCATTCAGGTCAGTGGCATTGGCTAGCACTTCCCTCTGCAAGGCCTACAGGCGGCGTGATAAGAATGAAGGAAAGCATGTGTTACTCACAAGACTTGTATGATGCCTAAGTGATACAGCATGTGTGGGTATGGCAGCTCTTGACTCCACCTGGTGTTTTTGCTGGTACTGCTGTAGGTCACTGACAGTCTCTGTGTTCTCAGTCTCCTGCTGGTGACCGAGCAGGCGGTTCTCTGTCAGGGTGAGATTCTCACACAGCTCCTCCAACTTGCTAGAGAACTCCTTGAGTTTCTCTGTTGCACACTGGACCACATACAAAACATTATGTTAACGGTACGCATACGTTCCCAAAGACGGCGGCACACAGATTTGGCGTAGTTTAAGACAGATGTAGGGGATTATAACATATTTTAAGACAAATCTTTTCTTCTAAACCTGGTATGCTGTAAACATGCTTGCCATTCACATTAGACTCGTGATATTCTGTTAGGTTAGTGATGTGTTAGTGAGGATGTTGTAGAGCAAAGCTTCCCAATAAATTGGGTGCATTTTGTCCAGTGTTAATTGTTCAGTGGTGTCTTGAGACCTGAAAAACACAACCGATAAAATGTTAGGACATACATTAGGTCTGACCAAGCATTTGGTCATGCAACATTGTCATTGCGGTATGAAGATTGACTAACTGATAATGTCAATTGAGCATAGTTTATTGACTTATCATTATTTTTCATATTTGGTTTCAGATACATTCATTTGTACTGATAAGTGATTTTGAATGTAAATTATTTACTGCTTAAAATAATACAGATATCTGAAAGTTCACATCTCAAATGCTTACCTGTCCACAATGAAATATAAACATGCATAATAACCATTAATTATTCATGCTGTCACTGCTGAGGCATAACATACTGTTATAACAGTTAGCTTTATTGATAAAAGCACATATGGTAGTTCATATATATCCAGACCTTCTGCTGGCTCTCTTGCTCCCTAGCCTCCATGAGACTTTCCAGGGTGTCCTTCCGGGCAGCCAGCTTTTCTGCCTGTTCCCTGAATGCCCTCTGGGTGCTGGTCAATAGCACAAGGAGCGCTTTGCTCTGCGCAGGGCTCAAGAACTGGGTGTGCTCGGAAATGAAGTATTGAACGTCAAGTGCCATGTCCTCTAACTCCAGTCGGGCTACTTGAAATAGCTTGTTCTCTGTGTCCTGGAATTGCAGAGGATAACAGGGGAAAATGCTAATGAAGCCTTTTCAGATACGGAATATAAATGTCTAAATGTTTTAGTTTTTTGGACAACTTTTATGTACCTTGTTCTGCTGGTAGACATGTTTCAGTCCATCCAGATCATAAGCATTTTGAAAATCCATGTCTATATTCTTTTTAATGTAGTATGCTAGTTTATGGAGGTCACTTAAAAGTTTTTGGTATGTACAGTCCAAATGCACCTGAAAATGACATAGAAAATGCTCAATACATCTACAGTCATACCAACATGCAGAAGTAAGCCTGAATGTGAACACTGACCTTTTTGGATTCTGTTTCCTGAGTTAAAACATGAGTTCTCTCTGCAGACATTTGGCAAACGGCAGCGAAATGTGACTTTAATTCACAAAATGCCGCTGCCAAATCTCGATGGATTTGCGTGGGGATCTGCTCATTGACAGACTTTAAGAGGATTTTGGCTTTCTCTAGATCTGCGTTAAGTACATCAGTCAGACTGGAAAGATTATATTCCAATGACTGGAAATGAGATATTTAGTTGGAAAACATTAGTAAACGTATATGAACACAATCAAATGAAATGTAGTAACATTTAAAATGTGATTGCAATGCCAAAAATAATCTTCTAACCTGTGCCTCTTTAAACTGGTTATGTAGCTCCTCCAAGTTGCTGCTCAAGGGGCCCCGGGCAAGAAGGTCATTTTTGATCTCTTCTAAAACATCAGCATGATCCTGTAGTGAACCAACACACTCCAAATAATCCTGGATAGAGTGTGGCTGTAGAAGAAACTTGTACAAAACAAAAAGAGACATATTTTAGAACCTGCGATCTGCTCCTCATTTAACTGCCAATGCTTACACTGCACAAACTATATCTACCGGTAACTGTGATTTAAAATCTATTTACACTTGTTTCTAATATAAATGGCTTATCTAGTGATGTAAAATCAGTGCAAGAAATCTTATCAGGTGAATTTCACTTACTGCAATGATAGCCAAATGTGTTTGTTTGAAGCATAAGCAAGATCATAAATAATATTTTGTTCTTATTTTGCAGTGTAAAACACACCTGTTTTGTCAAGTTAGCATGGGTATAATGTTGTGAGCAGTGTAGAGATGAATGCCAGAATGTTAAAGGTATAGTAAGCAATTGTAAGATAATAAACTTTTTGTCAAATTCACCAAACATATCCAGTCCGCTATCTTACCATTATTTGTGTGTGCTGAAAGTAACCCAGTACTTCTACACAGCCCTGGCTCCATAAATAGGAACATAAACAAAGTGGTGCAGGTCGCACCACACAACAACAATATCCTAGCCTTCACAATGCGTTTCTAATGTGTGGTGTGGAGCTTCTGAAGAAGCCCCCTATGGCATTGAAGGGAGATGTGTTTTTGTTTTGATAGAGTTCAAATAACAAGCTTTTTTCCAGAATTACTTACTATACCTTTAACACAGGTGGGAAAGGGGATTGTGGAAGATCGGACTGTAAAGCCCACAATATACTTGCTTTTAATTACGCGTCCGCGTACGCCTACGCAAGATTACCAGGCGTACTGGGTGCGTATCCTGCGTTCCTTTGGAGCGCAGTTTGTACACGTCCTCAGAAATTAACGCTACGCGTACGCATGATGTGATGCAGCACACGAATATGGGGACAGAATATCAGGATGGACAGACAGATCAACAAAGAACAACAATGGCTGGAAGTTTCAAAGATAAGTTAGTAGAGCTAGTCCGCAATTACCAATATCAATATGATGTCGCCATCATATTGACACTTTGACATGTTGGTTATTGTTGTTTAAATTCTTAGGTAGTCAAGGAAGATATTCCGGTTTCAGCCAGGGATGATTCGGCCCTGATCTGCCCCCTACAGGATATATACAATAAATCCTCTAAGCACACGCAAGGTACGCAGGTAAGTATATGAACAATTACTTTCGCGATGCAGCCGCTTGTCTATGTGTACGGGTTGCACAAAAGCAAGTATATTGGGACTTAACCTTCAAAAAAATAACACTACATTTACCACGTGATTTAACTTGACATCCTTGTTAGGTGATTGGGTGTGGGCCAATGCCTGCTGAATGGTTTTGTGAGAGCAACACAAGTTGGCTTCATCCTCTGACAGCTCAGCCTCCTCCTCTGAACTCTCCTCCTTGATGCTCTCCAGAATGTGGCTTCTCTCCTCCTGAGATTCTTCCCCCAGAACCTTGTGCAGGCTCTGCACCACCTCCTGCAGCAACAATGGGTCTTGGTTTGGAGATATGCTCTTAAGCAGCTGCAGCAGTTGAGACTGGATGTTTTGCGGATCAGACTGCTTTGTGTCTTTTACTTCCGGGGGAATCCAACCCTGGATCTCTGGGTCATTATTACTTGAACTGACCACATCCATGACACGTTGTGTGCTGGTTTTCATAAGCCTGTGGCCTGTGTCTTTTTCCTCCAGGTCACCTTTCTCAGACCACTGTGGTGTCTCGTGACCTGCAGTGGTAACATCTGCATGTCTGCCACTCGTTATTAAGTCCTCCACAGCACCCCCTACAGTAAACTTAATCTTGTTCTCTGCATCAGACTTTAGACCATTACAAACTTCGACAGTTCGACGGACAGAATCAGGTGTAATGTTAACTTGCGATGGCACATCCCTGACTAACTCTGGATTATCAGCCCAACCGCATACATCTAATTTACTGCCAGTTGGAAGAATATGTAATCCTTGCATTTCATTTGCCGAAGGCTCTAAATCTAATACCAAGGATGGAATTGAACAGGAGACCCCTTGAGCGAGACTTGCGTTCCGTTTGATGTCACTTACATCTGGTGTCTGTGAGTTTGTAGGTAAGGACACCTCCTCAAAACCAGGGGCTGAGGAAAAGTAATTGTGTTGTCTCTCTGGGGAAACATGCATGTTAATAGGCTCATCTGATTTAATCTCACCTGCAAGCTTTTCTGTTGAACCAGACATATTGCCAAGTGTCAGCATTGACTCCTGAATAATGCGTATGGAAACATCTTCAGTAACACAGCTGCTATTATTGGAATTGTTGGGCTGAGTATATTGAACCACTGAATACAGGGTTATATTCTCATTTGCTCGCCTCTGACCTGTTTGTGTCAACGCCATTTCAGACTCACTAAAGAGATCCCCATCTGGCCGCTGAGGTAATGCGATTACCCCGCCATCTTCTGTGACACTGTTCTCATGGTCGTCAGCAGACCGAGACGCTGAGGTAACATCGCGGTCAGACAGATCGCCAAGTGAGGCGCGGCCTAAACCTTGGATAGGCTCACTGACCGAGGACGGCCAAACAGTCACATTCTCAACTCTGCCGTCCTCCAGCAGCACATCACTATGCGATGAGGACATGCCTGAGTCACTCTGGGCGGGACTCACAGTCTGATGATCCGCCCTAAGAAAATCTTCTAGTAAACCATCTCTTGCACAAGACTGATGGGCGGAGAGGGCGTGTTCATGCCGGCTCTCTATCTGTCTGTCACGCACGTTGTCCAATACCGGCGCGGTTGGTGGAGCATCATTTTGCGTGACACGCTGATCGATCATATCCGTCATCCGGCTATTGACTTGGACCTGTCTGTCACAATCGCCTATCTGTGTGTGTGTTGTGTCAGTTTTATTGTCTGAGTCGAATGAGGTCACCAGTGAGCCGGCAGGCCTATGACTAATTAATGAAGAAAGCACAGCTTGTGGACCGATATCTGCACTCTGAGGTAACGGCAGATGTCCACCCTCTCTGCCTTGTTCATCGAGGGGCTCATCAGCGAGCTCAAGCACCACGACGGCAACCCTCTTCTCAGCATGATGCTGACAGCTGTTTTCAGCCTCATTCATATGTATGAATCCCTGGCGCTGGTCATTACGAGTACAATCACTGGCCATTGCCTCAGGATAAACGACAGGTTTGAATATTGTGTCTGCGTGAACCATCTGATCTACTGGCCTGCTGCAATAGGATTCAGATTGGTAGTCCTGACTGACATTAACTATAGAGTGATATTCAACATCCAAGTTTTGCTGTTTCATAAGGAGCAATGCAACGTCAGAGGAAATGCAACCATTTGATAGTGCTTGTTTAAGGACAGATACTTTGCCCTCGTTGTCCGCTACTGCACTCATTTGTTTATTAAACTGCAGAGCCAGAATCTCTAAAAATGTCTGCCCATCTACCAGGCCTTTATTGAGGGCTGCCTCTAGGTCATAGCGCCTCCCAGAGGTGACATCTAAAATGCCCCCCTCCTCTACCTGAGCTCTTAGTAGACGGAGGGCATGGTGTTGTTCACTTTCTGTCTCCCACGTCTCAGAATGTAAAACCTCTGTGCTGGTATCATTATCTGTTGGTTTACTGAACACCGAATTAAAGTTTACGTGTGCTGTTGTTTGATTGCTAGGGATTATAGATTTTTCAAAAACCGCTACCTTTAATGGTGAGCTGGCAGTTGGGCTATTTACTGGTGATGACGTGAGAAGGTTTGAGCTCTCTAAAGTGGCTGGAATATCGCAAAAACTACCAAGTGTCTCACTAGCTTCAAAATCTAAATTCTTTACAGCAATACCATTTTCAGAATGATTAAAGCTAGTTATGTTAGTGATGCTGGTAGTTGGATTATTTACTGGTGATGAAGTGAGAAGATTTGAGCTCTCTGAAGTGGCTGGAATATCGAGAAGACTACCAACTGTCTCACTATCTTCGAAATCTAAATTCTTTAGAGGAATATCTTTTTCAGAATGATAACAGCTAGCTATGCTAGTGACGCTAATTAGATTCACTCCCTCTACAGACGCAGGCTGCATGGAGCTCTGGATGCAATCGTAATCATCTAATAATGCATTGAATTGGTCTTGTGTTTGCACTTTGTCGTTAACAATGTTTTTTTCCACTGATGTAATTTCAACCTGCCCGGGAGCAGGATAATGTAATATTTGCTCATCATTCACAAATTCATCTGCTTCCTCATTTATGTGCAACAGAATTGGGCTGTCACTTTGAAAAGACATTTCTAAATCTAGCTGTTCTGAAATACAATAATTTGAAGTTAGATGTGTAGGAATTGGTTTTATGTTTTCACAAGCTGACGAATCATAGATGAAAAGTTTAACCATGTCAGTTAGCTGTCTATCAAGTATTACTATCCTCTGTCCAGACTGTGGATCAATGTAACTGTTCATCATGAGGTAGGAGATGAAAAACTGCTTAATCTCTGTGGGAGAGGGGCTGTAATTTTGATCAACGTTCAGCTCACCTGTAGCATGAGAGTGCCTGTCAAGTGTGAGCTTTTTACGCGTCAGCCAAGAAGAAAAGTTTACACTGAGCTGATCAAAATCAGGAGTCACCTCGGGAAATTCTATAGTTTTCAACACCTCCACTGTATGGTTATCGATGAAACCATTTTCAATAGCAGTGGTGAAGTCTACCACCTTGGATAGTTCTGGTATGTAAAAAGCTACTATCTTTTGTTGGTTGCGGTTGAGATTGCTGCTGAATTCATTAGTGATCGTCTCATGGTGTGACAACGTGGACACCGTCAGGATTTCCCCAGAGTCTGGCAATACAATACCCATAATGCCTCTTTGTTTAGCAAGAACTAGCAGTGTGCTGCTACAGCTCATCAAATCACATTGAACAGCTTCATCCACTGTTAGTCTCTTCACACTTCCCAGGTTCGCTAAGTTGCTACTTGGGTTCTGTCGACTGCAACCGACACTTTCAAGATCCTTTTCAATGCAGTGCTTTGTATTTTCTATTATTTCTGGCCCTGATTTTGGGTCTGTAATTCCATCTGCGAATGTCATTTTACTCATATTTCTTCCCACTGTCATTGATGAGATTCCATCTTGACCCTTTAAAACCAGCCTTTCCTCCTTACAAGGTGCCTCAACTGAAACATTTTCAGTGTCACTAGTCTGCCCGGTCTGTTTCTGAAGGACCTCAACAAAGAGAGAGGCAGGAATCAATCCTAATTCAAACGCCTTTTCCAATGCCAGTGCATCTCCTGTATAGCACAACCTCAACTCATCACTGTGCTCTTCTACCTCTATTAGCTTAAGGAGCAGATGTTTAGACCTGCTCTCTTCTTTTGCTGCGACTACTGCCGTGGGAGGGACAGAGAAGACATGAGGGCTCTGAATGCTTGGTTCAAGCAGCTCTGGAAATTGATTCTGTGATGGATTACTAGCCAGATCCTGTTCCAGGGTGTTATCTGAGACCAGACACTGCTGTAGTCCATAATGCCGAAGGCCAGATATGAAAGGCTGAGCCCTTGGGTGAATGACGTCCGTCATCCGACCACTGTGGGGAGCCTCTTCATTTTCAGTTTCCATATTGAGCATGTCTTCAAAATTCTAAGGAAAAGAAGTCAAAAGACGTCGGTGAATTCATCGCACAGCATTTCACTATCAAAACACCCATCCTTTGTGCAAAATGTGACATTCAAATTCAACTGTATTCAAAAGCAATGCAAAACGTGTACTCACCATCAGACAATAGAGTGCGTGTTAAGAGACCATGTGCACAAGTGAAAAACTGTCTTGACGCAGCAGAATGAGGGACAACACAATAAAGCTATCATGCATCTGTGACTGCCACGTCCAGCGTATTGCAAAACACAGTAGGTTAGAAATCACAAAAAGAGACCTGACCCCTATGGATTCTGGTGGCCGTATGCATTGTTTTCTTACGTTGATTCCACCAGAGTCCATATGGGATTGAAAGAGACCTGAGATAGTGAAACATCAGAAAATGCATGATGACGATGATATTGGCACAAAGCATGTTTACAGCATACTCAAGACTCCCTAAACGCTATTATTCAAAACACGTGCTGGAAATAGAGCGGAAGTGCACCAAGGTTAGTCATGCAATTAAACAGTGTGCTGACATGACTGGCATTGTTCATTTGGAGAACAATGTAAGCCACAAACAGGGCCAGTGCAGTATCCAACCTGGTCTGCAGAGGGCGTCGGATCCACACTGTGTTGGGAGATATCAGACAAGGCTTGATTCAGAGCCTTCAGCTGCTCCTGGGCATTTTGTCTCTCCTCCTCTGTCATTCTGCAAAACATTAAATAAGGTTTCTTACTAGACTAAAGCCTTTAGCATTTAAAAGAGAACAAGGTCATGAATAGTACAGATATCCCATAAAATTGCTTACTTGTCGCTGTGTTTATTTAACATAATCTGTGTAGTCCTCAGTGCATCTGCAATTTGCTCCTTTTTAGTTACCATCTCCTCCAGAGACACCTAAAATATAAATAATAATTGTATAAATATACACAGCGAATTAGCAACGACAGTATTTCAAGTGAGGGTCCTGATTTATAAAGCACACGTGTGCATACCATTTTTTATAATTTATTCAAATATATACTTTTCAAAGTAAAACATCAATATGTTAAACATGTACATGTAGAGATGCATTATTTTGATAGCATGAGGAGAAATAACATAGGAACCTATAAGGACAACTCTGACATCTCACTCTGAAAGCAGAAAAACAGTAACTTCATGATATCTTTGACAGACAGAGTAGAGGCTTTACATAATGTACACTTTTGGTGTGTGTGTGTTGTGCTTGGTGAAACTTACATTGAACATGCATTTGGAATCTGTCTTGAATGTATACTGTATATTATGTCACTTTATCCAAACAATTATATTAATAATTGAGATTAATATATTTAATTTGGAAACATCATGGGTTAAAATCTGTATTATTGCCTCTTATGTTCATGAAAAGGATTATAAAGTTTGGAGCATGAAATAAAAATAACAAATAATTCAAAATATAAAGGTTTTTTTATTTAAACTTACAGTATGTACATACACGTAAACAATGCATGTCAGGAGGAGTGATGTTGTATATGATTAAGAAAGGTTTGTGTAAGCCTTTTATTTAGCATTTTATTTATTATTAAAAAGAAAACTGTCCAGGGTATTAGTAGAGATTGCATTGAGTACATAGAACAAAACAGAAGATTCATACAAAATGCAGTCATATATATTACATGTATACATAGTATTTACCTGGATGTTATTAGAGGCTTTTGTGTTGGCATTACCATCTTTCAGGAATTTACCATCATTGTTCTGGCTTTGTTTCACATTGGATACCCAGTGCAAAAGCTTGCTAACTTTATCACCATGCCCTTTCTTCTCTTCATCAACAGATCTCTAGAACACATGAGTTTTCAAAGTGATTGTTATATTTTCTTATACCCCGTTTCATCCCATATTTACATTACAGATTCAAAGGGTTGCACTGACCCTAATTTTACAAAAGACCCCTGGACATTTTTTTTATTTTAAATATGAAAAAATAATAACAGTGAATCAATGATATTTAGTATGAAAGAGGTTCTCAACTTTTGTTAAGCAATTTTTTCTAAACATTCCTTACCTCTGTATGAGTCTAGACACACTGGTGTTCATGATAAAATATTTTGGCAGCACTTCCAAATAAGCCAGAACTATTTCAACCTACAATGTTTCTCAAAAACACACACACTTCTAAAAAGACAATTACATTAATCAGCACAATGTAGTACCAAGAAATCTAAAATAGATTTCCATTAATAATATAAAAAGAATACACAATTGCTTTTTAGAGGCATAGGTAATTGAAAAATAAAGAGCTTAAGAGCTTTATACTGTAAATAGTGTTATAGTATGCTTTTGAGAAACAATGGAAGTCAAAGGAGTTTGAAAATTACTAGTGGTTTTATTTTGTATAACATGTGGCTGAATACATTTTTTCATCCTACGTATGTGACTTATTCTGGTGAAGAAACTAGTGTCCCAATCATGGTCTTCATTATTTCTCTAGAATGAATTACTTAACACGGTATAACATTTATTGATGATACAGTATGTTTCCAGTCTATATGAGAGTACATGTTATTCCTATATACTATTTTTATTTATAGTAATTCAACTATACCACCTGTGTTTTGATTTGTAACTGATGGAGCACCATGCTGATAAAGGGTCTATATGTATAATTGTGTCTGCTACTAGGTGTCACACTAGGCAACAGCATATCAGACCAAAACAAATGCTTGGTGGGCCACACATACACACACACACACACTTACACTACATGCACACACAGCCAGTCCAGTTAAGAAAACAAATAACAGAGGAGCTCGGATTACAACACACAGAAGTATGATGTCATTCTCTGCCCAGGATGCAACTACGCCACTGCATTTTTACATACATTTGTCTGCTGCTATATTTATTTTTAAAACATCATATGACCTTTAATATGTATTATTGTATTACATACATTTCACACTAAAGTACATGTGTTTTTTACTACACGTACAGCATCTCCGATATGTTCACAGTTGTCTATAACCAAAAAAGTACAAAAATAGTAATTCATTTTCTCTGCTCGCTATTTGGACAACAATATTTACAGGCGCTGATACGTCCAAATATACTGGATTGGAGACTTGGCCACATCACCGTAACTCTTTGTAGCCTCTAGTAACCTCAGCCCAGTGTGGCTGTCATAGACACTTCTTTCAAGTGCCTCTTTGAATGAGATTCGTCTCCTCGTCTTTGGACAGGTTATGATTTTGGTGTTGGATTTTTCATTTTTCACTTGGGAGACAATAGCTTTGTCAAGAAGAAAGCTCTGACTAACTTCCTCCAGTGATATTCTGTTGTGTGTCTCAGGGTTTATCAATCCTCCAGTGAGGAGCTGGAATTCAAGGCAGTTAAGACCTATATCTTTTGGAAAGAGATTTTCCTGAATAGCCTGAGCAACAGATATTTTCTTTGCCGTCTTGGGATTAGTGATTCCATAATATGCTTGCTCGTAATGCTGGAGCTGATGAGCAAATGACTCGTCTACAAGACCTCTTTTTAGAGCTTCTGTGACTGTGGTTATCTCTCCAGAACAGGGATCACAGATGCCTCCGGTGCAAGCCTGGGCCTCCAACAACCTCAGGCAAGTAACTCTGTCAATGAGGCTCAGCTGGAGAGCTTGAAAAACTGACAGGCGCTTCTTTTGGTTGACATCCCACAGGCCAGCGATTGGACTGTTAACATCCTCGACGACCACCATTCTGGAGAATATTATATCTGCTAGCTCAAATATACTGAGGTTTCCACTGCGATAGCTCATAAGCTCTGAGGTTTCAAGGAACCTCTGGCTTTGAGCGGTTTCAACGCAAAATTGTCGACCACTTTTGAGGTCAACAAGGATGTGACGTGGGCTTCCGTCTGTATTAACGGTGGACCTTTCCTGCCATTCGCTGTCTTGTTGTGATAGGAACAGGTAGGTCTTCTTGTCGATGCGCTTCCCCTTGTACGCTTCATACGCTGACATTTCCAGGCCACTGCTGCTACTGACAACAGTTATTCTATGAGAGCTCCTGAGTGTCATACTGAACAGATGTCTGTCTCCAAATGGGAAAAGATAAACCTCACCATCAGCATCATACACACAACACTTGAGCATTTCACTGTAGTATGCTTTTTGTCCACTGCAAGCATTGTGGAATCCCCTAGGATTACTGATTGGTTCATAAAGACTTTGTAAGGTGGCTGTTTTCAAAAGGCCCGCATCAACCGCAATGTTTACAGGGACTCTAACAAGCTCAGGGATGATCACTCCTCCAGCAGCTATTTGGGCTTCAAGGAGCTTCTTTCCTTTTTGTCTATCAACAATTCTTTCCTCCATTGCCTGAACTAAAGATAGTTGTTTGCCACTATGGTTATAGCCAGTAAAAGCTTTCTCAGCATCCATGAGTTTGTCTTTTAGGTGAGTATCTAGGAGGCCGATCTCCAGAGCTTCATGAACAGTGTGTATATTTCCTGTGGTCAGATCTATAATACCACCTGTGGCAGCCTGAACTTCCAGATAGTCAATGGCATAAGTCTTAGCTAAGATGCCTTTTTCAGCTGCTTCTAAGAAGGATATCTTTTTCTTACTTGACTCAATGTAAACCCCAGCAATAGCAGTGGGTTTGCTCATTAATTGGGCAAGCGATGCCTGAATCTCCTCCATTGAGGTAAGACCCATTTCAAATTTCTGCAAAACCTCTTGGCCTAAAAGCTTAAATTGCATTAACTTTTTAAGACTTATACTGCCTCTGAGGCCCGTCAACGTGTACGAGGACAAACTGGAGTGTGTCACACTCTGCTTTCCATAACTGTCAGCTGTGCTCTCTTTCAATGTATGGGCAGGATGAGAGACGTTCATGGGCACATCTCTGGATGCTTTTGGTATTTCATAAATGCTGCTGCCAGTCTGACCACCCACTGACAAGGGCACATTTTTTGTTGTTATCGTCATAGAATTGTGCGTTTGTTCATGGTTCTTGTTTGAGTGTTCGTGGCTCTTGTTTGAGTCTTCCATTTTGTCTTCTTGTACTTTTTTCAATACTTGTAGTATTTTATCTTTCTCCATTGTTGCCATCTGCAATTATGACATTGGACACATTTTTAGATAAATGGGTACATAAATTACAATTTATTATAAATAAATAATAAATATGTGTTTAACTTAATTTACATAATTATATTGCTTTTCAATAATTATATATTATGATTCATTCATACCTCTGAAGTCACTTTCATTTTGACAACCTCCTCCTCTAGCTTGCTCTTTGCACCTTCATATGAATACACCATCTTCTGTGCTAATAACAGCTCTGTCTTCAATTTTGTAACCTCCTCATCTTTGGCACACTTGTGGCCGAGTTCACTCTTCACCGCCACTTCATTCTTCCTCTTTTCTGTCTTCACCATAACCTCCAGATTTAAAAGTTTTTCCTGAAGACTATTGACCTCCTTGATGTAGGACATGATCTGTTCATTGAGGGACAATGCTTCCCGTTCTTTCATAATCAGTTTCTGCTCAGTCTCTGTCAGCATCTGATTAAGCTTTGTAACCTCCTTTGAGGATGCACTGTTGACGCTTTCAAGAAGACCAATGTTGTAGCTAAGTTTAGCTTTGTCTTCTTCTAAGAGAGCATTTTGAGCTTTAGACTTTAACAGATCGCTACTGAGAGTGGCTCTTTCCTGCTGCAACTTGTCCATTTTAATTTGTACCTGATATAACTGCTGTTCAGCTTCTTGCTTTACTTTCATTGTGTTCTCACTTAACGCTTTAATTTGTTCAATTTCATGGTTCAATGGTGTGCCATGCATCTCCACATGGCTCTGTGTATGTTCTTTCACTTTCTTCTCAATTTCACATTTCATTTCGGATTGCTGTAAAATAAGCTTTTGCTCCATTTCAGTCTGCACCAGCAGCAACTGCCTCTCATAGCCATTCCTTTGCAGATCTAGTTTGCTTTTCAGGTCTTCCAGCATTTGCTTACAGTTCCCAAGTTGCTGCTCCAGCTGTTGGGCCCTGAGCTGAAGGCCGGAACTTTCATTTTGCTTCTGCTTGGCCTCTTGCTGAGCATAGTCCAATTTTTCTTTCAGTACTGTGACTTCTGATCCCAATACATTACATTTATTTTGGGTTTCACCTCGCTCTTTCTGAAGCACTGTGATTTCATGCTTTAGGTTTGATGTGGTTTTATCAACGTTACAATTTATTTCCTTCACTGTTAATTTACTTTTATGAAGCTCAGCCTCCAGTTCTGTTATTTTGGACTGTTTAGTCTTTCTTTCTTGTGTCTCTCTAGCAAGTTCCTCTCTCACTCTTTTCAGGGCAGCACTCAGCTCTTCAAGCTCCAATTTTAAGTTGTCCAGTTTTTGGTCTGCTACTTTCTTATGCCTCTGAAGAGTATTTATCTCCTGATTTAGACTTGCTACCATTTTTTCGGAGCTTCCAGTGACACCTTTAATACTCCGGTTACATTTTAAAAGCTCAGCCTCTAATGCTTTTACCTTACTGAGGTAATGTTGACTTTCAGATGATTCCTTTTGAAGTTCTGTAGTTGTTTTCTTTAACATTGCATTCAATTTGTTCACTTCTACCATTTGGTCCTGTTTATTTTGTTTGGCGAGATTCCTCTCCGTGCAAACTGAGTTAATCTCTGCTTTAAGATTTTTTATTTCATTCTCATAATTGGTGAGGTTTTGGGAGAGTGCTTTATTGTTATTTTGCAGTTCAGCAATAATTTTGACCTCTTCATTGTAGTCCCTTAATTTGATTTGAAGCTCATGGGAGGTCTGGGATTTCTTAACCAACTCCTCTTCAATTATGCTAACCTGTGATTTAGCACTCTCAACCTGAGATTTTAAAATTCTTATTTGCTGATCCTTGCTTTCAATTTCAGCAGTTACCTTATCAAGCTGAGCTCTAACATTCTTCGTGTTGTTTTCCATCTTCATGTTAACTGTGTTTAGCTCGTCTATTTGCTTCTGCAACTGGGAGACTAACAATGCAGTTGTCTGGAGCTCAGCTTCAATGTTTTTACATTTGAGTTGGGTTTCTTGCTCAGACCTTTTCTTAAATGTAACTTCATCCTTAGCTTTTTGATACTGCTGTTTCACACTTTCTATTTCATCTTTTAACGACTTAATTTTTTGTTCTGCGTATAGTTTATCTTTCTGTAATGAATCAGTACTTATCTGAAGCCCTCTAACTTCATTTTCTAGTAACATATTATTTCTTGATAGTTCGCTATACTTGGATTTCATCTGATCTATTTCTGTCTGTTTGGCTAATAGGTCTCCCTCTAAACTTTGCATTATGTGATTGCTTTCCTGCTCTATAGAACTTTTTCTCAGAAGCTTTTCTTGGCTGATATTCAGCTGCTCTTTAAAGCCTTCCACTTCAGTGTTATGGAAAACAATTTTCTGTTCTAATGAAGATTTATCCCTCTGGAGTGATTTGATTTGCTCTTGAAGTGTGTACATTGACCTTTTTGTGTCCAATGTTTCCCTTCTGAGCTCTTCTACATGTTTTCTCATGTTGGTTCTTTCTGACTCCAAGTCCACTTGAAGCTTCTTTAATCTAGTATTGCTCTCTTCCAAAAGGTCTTTAAAATGCTTTGCCTCCTTCTCCAACATGTTTTTATGTACAACCACAGAATTCAGCTCTGACTTGATTGTCTTGATCTCCATTTCAGCTCTTTTCTTGACTATGGTCAATTCTTCTAGGTTACGCTGAAGGAGGTTCGTATCCATGTCTGCAGAGACTAGCTGAGCATTGCTGTTTTCTTCAACTGCAGCTGCCTCAGCCTCCTCCTTGACCTTAAGTTCTCTCAGCAGGACACGGCCATGCTTCTCAAGGTCCTGAACATCTTTATCTTTTCTTTTCAAGTGCTCTTCCAGTTTCTTGCGGGCCATGGTACTTTCCTCAATGTTCTTCTTTAAAATATGTAGACCCTCCTCCAATGAAGAACGTTTAGCTTCTGACTGCTGAACTAACTGCCGTGTGCGACTTAGTTCCTGCTCAATGGCAGCTTTGTCTTTTAATGCCATTTCTAATTCTCGGCGATGCTGATTTGTCTCACGTTCAAACTTTGATTTCTGAATATTTAAATCATTGTAGTTCCTCTTCTGTGCCTCTACTTCTGATTTGAACTTCTCCAGCTGTACTTGTCGTTCAACCAGTGCAACCTCTAGTTCCTGTACCTTTTGCCGGAGTTGACTAATCTCCTTTTCTCCTGCAGCATTTTGGAGCTGTATGCTTTCTGTCCTTTTTGCGTATTTGGTTCTTTCAAGAGCCGTTCTGCTCTATAATGCAAAAAATAAGTTAACCACTACTCTAATCTTCAGAAACTTCTTAGCGTTGTGTACTTTTATTTGTGTACCATCACCAAGCTGTTGCCACACTGTGGAAATCTCTCTAGGAATTTGTGTGATTAGGGCTCTTATTTACCTTTCCTCAGTTATTGCTAATACTTTAAAATGTGTGCCGATTCAGCATATTGTAACTGAATATATGATTAAATTGCAATAGAAAAAACTATATTATAAATTATCCTTGATATCACGTCCCAAAATATGATTTGTTAAGACGTGTTAAATAAAATTGAAAACCCCAAATGCCACAAATCCATGTGAGACAACATTTTCCACCAAAAAACAAACAACAACAGACACATACCTTGACTGGAAATCATCTACAGTAAAGAGAGCAGTAACCCACCACAGAAGCAATGATCAAGCATTTCCTCTTCCAAGCAGTTTTGAACCACCACCATAATGGAATTCTTGCACATCACATACACACCACATTTTCATGCTATGAATATTTAAGTTTGAATTTGAAAACTAATTATTTATGGTTTCATATCTAGCAATGCATTGTGGCCTATCACATCTATTGTCTTAGATATGTACCTTTGCAATTCAGTTTAACTGGAAAACCTGTCTTTAACTGCTTTGACGTAAAGCAAATTGTTTCACACATTAAGAAAATGACATACATATTAATAATACATACTATAAAACTAACTAAACACAATCCCACTTCCCTATCCAACCAATTGAAACCTAACGTAATGATGACAAAACATGTTACACACACACACACACAGTATATACACTGTATTAGCAAGCTTCATATTTCATATTAGACTGAAATATGTATATAAAAACAAAGCATTGCATTGAAGTAAAAAAAATAACAATAATCCAATGCTCAATGCCATTGTCATGCTGAAAGCTATTTGAGAAGCATTAAGTAAAACAATAAAATCCCATATTTGCTTTAATATGGGATGCAGAAAAACAAAGTCCCACTGAATCAGTTTTTAAATAGGATTCCTTACCTCCTCATCTTCGGTTCTCCTCAGTGTTTCACTGGCAAACTTCACAAACTGTGTCATTAGCGTAACTAGAGTAGTGTAGCGAGTTCGCAGATCCATGAACTGGTACAGTACACACAAATGAGATTGCATCAGCATGGAGAACACACTCAATGCTGATTTCATTGTGAAAAACATGTTTCACCTCTTGCTGTATTGCATCAGAAGAGCTTTGCATTCTCCGTTTTTTGAGCGGCGATTTGTGCTGGGAGTCCAGCATTGCTCTGTAGGTCATCAGCTGCAGCTCATAATCCTGAATTGAGAGTAGAATATACTCATTATCTGAATGAAAGTACAATTTAGTTCATCAAGTGCAACTATGTAACCAAAAGTCAATATCTGTCAATATGCAATACAATATTTTATCATGTCTGCTTACTTTAATCGCAGATGAGTATTGCTCTGAGTACTTTTGGCATTCTTCAATCCTGTTCTGTTTTTGCTCAATTTCAGACACAAGGACCTGGAAAACACATTAAAGGAGTCATTTCATGCACCTTTTCACTTGTTGACACATTTCATTGACTCCCAAATACAATGTACTGTAGTTGACAAGTTTAGGTGAAAATAACACAAAGATTATGTGGAATAGCACAACCACAACCACAACTCTCAGATAAAGGTATGTTTTCAGTGACTGTTGCTTTAAAATAGAGATGCACCGATTGATCGGACACCAATGAGAATTGGCCGGTTGCCGATCGTGGGTTTTGGAGCAAAACCGGACGGTTTTTCAAAACATTTCAGCCGGTCTGTGTTCCGGTAGCCTAACACATTTGTTGGTGTGGAAATTAAAATGTGTGTCCAAAATAGATGTCACGTAAGCTTCTCAGTAAATTTATTTTTATACAGAGAATACACACTTTGAGCGTCAATATCTAGTAAGAAAAACAGAGCAAAACCATTGGCATTGTAGCCTATTGTTCATCTTACTGTAAAAAATAAATTACATGGCTTATTTTTCAGTTAGCATACTTCACAGCCAGTCTTTACCATACAGCGACAGTCATGTTGTCTCTGTTTGGATGACTCGCAGGTGGTGACGCAGGGTGTAGATTATCCTACTGGTGGCGACAGTTCGATTACACATGGCTCGAAGATTAAAAGATTTGGGCAGTTATGTTAAACTATTTCTTTCCGCGTCTCCTGGCTGCTCCCTGCACCATCCTGTTAAACGGACGCTGCCTTGTAAAAATGTAAACACATGACAAACTAGCGTTGGCGATTAAGGGACCGTCAACAAATTCCTATGACGGCGAACGCTGTCTTAAAACGTGAGTACATTTAAAATCTGCATCTAAATGACCGAGCTGTATAATAAAATCGGAATCGGTGAAAACCGGCTGGTCAGGCTTGACAAAAACCGGTATCGAAATCAGTCAGGAAAAAATGCAATCGGTGCATCCCTACTTTAAAATTAACAAGCCACTGTCCACCCCGCCCCGAATTCCACGTAGCTGTGTTGACGTAAAGCTACGACTGCTTTACTGCAGACTGCTAGTACTCATACGCAGTTTGAACAGTTTTATGGGTTTTTATTTTTGAACCACATATGGTTAATTTTCACCACGGTTTTAAAGGTGTTAATATTGCGCATGAATTCCACTTCACCGACCAGACTATAGTAAAGGATACCAGCGGTAGAATGGTCACACATATATATTGTGTCAACAACATAAACACAGCAGCAGCTTGGTCACACAGCCCTGTGTAGGAACGAGTTACGTTTTGATAACCAGCCATGTATCTACTAAGCACAATATTTCATTAATGAAGGTTAAATTATTTCATAGCACAACATCGCAGCCATCCTTGCCCACTAAACAGCCATATACCCATAAGCACGTATTAATTAATGAATGAAGGGTTACATAGCACGAAACAGCAGCCACTCTTGCCACAATGTTATTGGACAGAAAGGTGTCTAGCTGCTAGCTGCTAGCAAAAACACACAGTGATATTCGGTTAAACAAGAAACAAGAAAGTTAAACAAAGACATATTCTATCTTTGCTATTATCACGGACATAACGTTAAATGTTTTGTATGATCTGACCCATCACTTACTCAGATAAAATCATTATTACTCTCGGTACCAAAAACAGCAATCCGTTTCTGGCAGGGGACAAAATTTCTGTATGACACACGAGTGCGTCTTTATCAATGAGCAATATTTACGTTAAGTAAATCAACACAACATGATTTAAGCAGCCTATTTCTAATCCGTTTACTGTTACTGAACAATAGCCTATATAATTCTAATGTAGTTATTGATGTGTACAGTGCATCACTCTTGATAATATGCCTGTCCTGCAGACTCGAGTTGTTAATGCTATGGTAGCCTGCAGTTACTGTATCAAAAACTAGTTTAATGTTGAACATTAAACTTTTACTTATGGTTTGTGTACTGGCGATCAACATCAGTTCCTTAGCTTGTATATTTTGTTGAATCCTACATAGGTGGCCATTTCCTCATAGGGGTGGTACCAAACAAACTGTACAGTAATCTACATAACATATGCACACTTCTCTTATTCGCCTGTTTCCCCGTCTCTCTCCCTTTTTTGGCCAATACAGATCAGGAAGCTAACAGTCCACTTTGAAAGGCTTACTACTTCTTCGTGTCAAATCGACATTGCTAATTCCAAAATCAACTAGAAATATTTGGTTTTCATGAAATGGGTCCTTTAACAATATACTGTAAAACAGTAAAATAAGGAAACAGTTCAAATATTAAAGCAAAGGCATCTCTTCCAAGCACACCTTCTGTTGGTTTAGCAGCTCAGCGAGTGCCTTGCTATCTTCCGGTTTGTTCTCTTGAGCCTTCAGCTGTGCTGCTTCCATCTCGCTCACCCACTCATCCAGGCTGCTGTAGGAATCTTTGTAATATTTCAGAGACTTGCCTATACCATCAAGGTCCCGGAGCCTGAAAGGTAACGCATTATTACCAGCAATGTTAAGATTAGCAAATACGTATTGTAAATAATGTTTGAATGTGGTAGGGGTGTGAAAGAACCAAAACAAATCAATCAAATACCTGCTGTCAATCTGAAAGTGAACGTTGTGCCATCTCTCGCAAAGTTGATCGGCTTTCTCCCTGTGCCAATCGAGGTCAAAGTCTCGCTCGTTGTGGGCCTTAAACATGCGCTCGCTGATGGCTCGTGCTTTCTGCAGCTCGTCCTCTATGTTATGGAAGACCTCTTGCTTCTCATCGATCTCTGTCCGCCATCGCTAAGCGTTGCAAGAAGGAAGACGGCAGAAGGCGGACTATTTAACAAATGCTACATTCTGTGTGCTTTATCTGCCGCCAAGCTTTCTCGAGATACAACGATGTGAGGGGCCAACACTACCTTCAGCGTGGAAATGGTTGTCTCGGTGGAATTCAGGTCAGAATTCACAGCATCCTCCTCATAGAGTTTGGACTCGTAGACCTTCACTACAGCCTCTGCCTTCTGGCTGTGGTCAACCACTAAGCTCAGTGTCTTCAGTCTGTACAAAATAATAAGGCAACAAGTTGACATTCGTTCACAAAAATCAGAGAGGACGTCAGCAATATGTCTCGGCTGTCGTTCTGTGTGTAGGCCTTCTTACTTGTCCATGTAGATGGTAGACATGGAGGACACTTGGTTCATACTCTGCAGGAGGACGCTGAGCTCAGAGGAAAGGGTCGGAACACACGACGAAGCTGCAGCCTGCCTCAGGAACACCTCACACTTCTCCCTCATGGCCTCCAGGTCCTGTTTCAGTTGGTCCAGCTCTACCGTTTTCCTCTGCAGGCACATCAGTGCAGCAATGGGACCGCGTAGCAAACGTAGCAAGCGTAGACATCGTATGCTACGCTAGGTGTGTACCTCATGCTCCGCGATGCGCTGGAGAGACCGCTCCAGGTCGTCTCTGTCCAGGGGGGTGCGGATGTGCCTGATCAGGTGCTCCTCGTGACCCTCCAGGTGCATTCGGAAGTTGCGGACCTCCGAGATGTAATGATTGTACGCAGACTCCTCTCGCTCTTCTGCTCACCCGACAGCAGTTTGGGGAAAGATCAGATGTATCCGAGACCACTGAACTTTAAAAATAAAGTCTAAAATACGACTCGTCACTGCAGGTTACAATTCACACCACTAGGTGGCATCATCAAAACAGTGTAACACCAGGCTATGGCTGAATTGCACAAATTAGCAGAATGTTATTGAAACATTTTCTGGTTGAAAGGTGCAGACATAACACACAGTAGGGTTTAATCCAAAAGGTATTGATGTTGTGCCAACATGCTTCAAAGAGCTTATATGTGCTACCCTCAAGGTGTGGCATGGACTGTATGCCTAAAGGCCCCCTGGTTTCTATAGCGGCAGGAGCTTATCCTTGCCTCTCTCAGCAGATCTGAGCAGCTCCTCGTAATACTCCTTACAGGCCGCCACCTCCCTCTCCAGCTGGGCACAGTCTGCCACAGTGAACACCTCCGACTCAGAGCGGTCTTCCAGGAAGTCTTCAAAGTGGGACTGCAGGTTGCTTAGAACCTGCTGATGCTCGCCCGGTAGCATGGTCTTAATCTGCAGGGAGCAAGAGAACACAATGTCTTTCCTCACGTACGCTCAGTATTTGTCCATTCCCCATAATCACCATGGACTGTCTAATGGGCCTGTCACAATAATTACTATATTGATTTATCGAACGATACATAGATATGACGACGTACATTTTTCAGACATCATTATTATTGCCTGCTGTACTGGCACATGTTTTGCTGACATATTAGCCATTGTGTGCACACAGCGCTCCACACACACACATTCACACAGAGCGGACAGCGACAGGTGAAAGAAATGTTCCTCAATGTTTTAATAGGTGTTTTTATGGTTTAACATAGTTGTTGGTTGACTTTTACCTCTTATTTTATCAACAAAATTCTTGTGAAATTAATGTCTGAAGATTAGAAATTGACCATACATTAACTGCTGACTGGACTCTATTGTCATTGTGTTTAGAGTTTAAGAATGTATAAGAGTGAAGCCTTACTGCATAATTATGCTATTATATTATTATATTATCATTATATCAGTGGCATAAAATTCTCTTGAAATGACAATATTATCATTTATCGCAATTCTTTCTGGGACAATATATTGCCCAACAAAAACAGTTATCTTGACACCGCCTTGCAAATGAATGGCCACTAAAGCTTAGAAACTGGCATCAGAGGGAAACAATAAAACCTACAGAGGCTACGTTCCAGTTGCGGATGGTGCGGATGTCAGCCATGAGGTAATGCCACGACACCACGCTCTTCATGTTGATGTGGGAATGGTGCCACAGCGTCAGAACATTCTGGTACAGCTGCTCAATCCTGCAGGGGAACAAATAGGCATAACTGACTCATCCAGTCAAGGCGAGGTTACCAACGCTTGTGTGTGTGTGTGTGTGTGTCCTCTACCCACCTGCCAGCCATGTCAACGGCCTCCTTGTTAGGCGGTGGAACGGTGAAGCAAACCGACGGCACCATAGCCTCGTTCCCCCCTGGGTTGATCACTTTCCACTTGGCCCGGTGAGAGTTACTGGCCAGTACACACTCGTCCTCCTTATAGATGGTTATCTGGGAAGAGCAGACAGTGCTCTGCTATTCCAGCTGGTTGAATGCAGAAGAACACAACACAGCAAAGGCAGAGAGCTCTACCTCGATTTGACGATAGTCGCAGATGGCTTTGACGGGGATGGAAGACCTCACGGGGTTGTCCGGGTTCCTGGGCTTGAGCTGAACGACGGTTCTGGCCCGGCCCACTATCCCGGCCACGGTGCTACGGTACTGAAGGAGTTGCTCCTTTTCGTCCTTTGGACACACCGCACCACCCAGAACACCTGGTAAATCATTGTCGTTTTGTTTCCCCCCACCCTTTCCTTCCCACCTATAGGCTCTAACAGCTCACCATGGACTCCTGCGTGAGGTCCTCCAGCTTGTGCAGGCTGCTGGTGCGGTCACAGCTGTACTTCCTCTGAATGGCGTCTTGTAGACTCTTCAGGTAGTCCGTGGACTCTTTGGCTTCGTTGTAAAACTGCACGGGGGAAAATGCATGGGAGAATAATTACCATGCGGCAGACGGACATTTACCGGATTGATCGAAGGGGCGTGCGTCGCTGGCCCACCTCAAAATAGGCCGTGTTCTGCTTGAGATGCTGCTCCACACAGGAGCAGAGCTGTAATATCCAGCTCCACTGGGTCTGCATGGCGGCTCTGTACGCCTGGATGACAAACAGGGTAAACCACGATATGATACTGGACTGATGAAAGTCTGTCTGTGAAAGCAGTCTATAACAACGAACCTGATAAACATGTTCCAACAACAAATACTGTGAAGTTCAACCAATACAATAACATTATTCAGACAGAGGAGCACATACAGAAACATTGTTCACCTCAATAGTTAACCTGGCAGGGTGGTTCTCCAACAGAAGGCGTTCTGCTTTGTCCTGCACAGACTTGATCACCTCCTCTTTTTCATCCAGCTCTCTCATCAGATCCTGGAGAGAAATTATTCCTGGCATTCACACATGGCATAAAACCAGCCGCTCCTTTTTTCTAAAATACAATCATTTGTAGTGCATAGTGTTATATAGCATGCAGTATTTTTTATACATGCTATATCGGCAAATCATATCCCTGAAAAGCATCTTACTGAAACAATATACAGTAAACATCAAATTATCTGAGTGGATCGCTTTATTTTCGTGGGTAAAGTTTGGTTCAAGAGCCACACACACTTCTGCCCTAGCTCACTGTTTATGTTTCGACAATTACTGTGCATGAGTAGCATGTGAAACGTGTAGAGGGGGAGTAGAGATGAGTGCAAGCCACTAAGCACACGTTGTTGAAACCAGCGTTACAAACATGTTGTTGTTGCGTGCAAATGGTTGTCCCACACCGAGGGCAGTTCCAGACACAAATCAAAGACTTGTATGTGATATTTATCATGAGCCGACAGCACCTGCTGAGGTGTAAGATCAAATCATCATTCACTTTAAAGGAGCATGTATTACAGCGTGGTAGTCTCTCTTCTTATAGATGCAGCTGTTGCGGTCGCTCCAGTCGAAGGCCACCTCCTCCTCTTCCTTCTCGTTCAACCAGATCAGCTCCCTGGTCGCTCGCAACACAAAGTCATGCAGACTTTCCAGGTGGCACTGCCGCTCTCTTGAAACATGCTGGCAGGAATCAAGAGCAATAACAGCGTGACACCCAGGAATAATAACAATGTAATATACATATGACATTATTTCATTATCTTACCAGTAGCTTTTCATACTGGGCCTCTAGTGTGTTCAGTTTCTCAGAATAGGCTTGCTTTAAAGGGTTGGTCATCTGAATCTGGCAGCACAGAATATGAATGATTATGTTTGGGAATCTTCTGCTACATTTAAGACTAATTATATAGTTAGCATTGTGTAAACTGCAGATGCTTACCTCACTAAGTTTGGCTTCTTTGAGACTCATTTGAAAATCTTCAATCGCTCTATGTACGCTTTTGAAATTGTCCAACTGTGTTTCCACACTTGGCAAATCAGATCCCCACTCCGGGCGCTCCATCTGAACCTTTGGAACGCAAAAACAAGTATGGATAATTATCTACAACTAGATGAAGCACACAAGATAAGCTTGTTCCAGAAGGTTACAGCGCTCTCACCTGCATCTCCTCCACCCAGGTGAGTAAGTCCTGGACAAAGTTCATATTGACCTCCTCCTCGGTCATGTTGGGGTCCTGCGACGACTTGCCCAGCGGCTTGCGGATGTGCATGTGTTTGAGTTGCTTGAGGGAGGCTGGGTCCAAGCCCCCTCCACCCCCCATGTAGCTCTGGATGGAGAGGGGCTGGAGCCCCGGGGTCGAGGCCGGGGTAAGGCCGGAGGTGTACGGGGAGCCAGGGGTGACCAGCGCCCCCGGGGTGAGCGCAGGGGTGAGGACTGGCGTGAGGCCAGCGTTCATGTTTAAGGAGAAACCTGAGTTTAAGCTCTGAGTGATGCCTGAGATCATCATCTTGGTTTGCTCGGTGGACAACGTCCGGCCTTGACTGTACATGGAAGAACACTCCATTCTCATGGTTAGGAGGTCATCGCGAAGCTTTGATACCCTGCGGGTGAACAGCAAGAGTAATATCACATTAGGTACAGGACAATATTGTTGTTACTGCGTTGTATTGCTTTTGCAAATATATATATACCGCGTACTTTTGTACAAGCTGATCTGCAAATGGGAATTTCCCATCCATAAGAATTTGGATGTCCACCACTTGCTGTCTGAGAATATTCTCACATTCCAAAAGGTAGGCAGCAATCTCAGCCTCATTCGTGAACTGAATTCCAGACTCAAGACGCTTTGCATCCTTAGCAACAGGAAAATATTGCGATGAGTCATTAGGAAAACAATGTAATAAAGAGTAAATGGGTTTTTGTTTGTGTATAAAATCACGTTAATCTCATCACACTTACAGACTGCAGGGCTGTTCTAGCCAATGCCAGCTTGTCTTCACCATTTGCACAATCCCGCTGGACTCTGTGAGCAATCTGCTGCAACATCTCAAGTCTAAAAAGACAACATCAGTTAAAAAGTATAAAAACAGGATGACATAAAAAGGTCTGGCCTGTGCAATACACCCTCACCTGTAGAGAGAGTTGTTATTGAGAAACACTGGGCTGCTTGTCAGTAAAGGCTCTGTGGAATGTCCAATGAGGATGTTCTCTGCAGAGCCCATGCTGGTTAGTGTACTATTGCTAACCGACGAGACGCCACTCAAATACGCCAGGTTACTGTGCATGGCAGATCACTAAGCAATTCCAGTGAAGAAGAGTCACCGCTACGCCACTGAGCCTGTATTTATTTCGATCAGGCGGCATCGGACACTGTCCGCACGCATCGCTTAACTCTCCAAAATTCATCTGGCAGCAGCGTTTTCAACTGCTTGAATTTATAGTGTCCTACAAGTCCGCACATGGCTATAAGAGGGGATTGTATATTTGAACCCACCCTGACAGAATATGCTGCCCTAGGGAATAAAAAGCTTGTGGCATCCTTCATATATTAAAGCTGACACTCCGCTACAGGTTGGGGCAGTACACTTCTGCAGGTATTGAGTTTTTGGAATGCACAGCCAAACAGTTTCTTTTTCTGCCAACATCCTCCTCATACTCATCAACACTGTTTTTGAAGATTTCTTTCATTAGGTTACACAGAAACAAGATTGGATATGCTAGCATGGCACGGCCAACACTAAAGCAGTCCCAAGCAATGCCATTTGCTTGAGAAATACAGCATACTATCAATGCATAACCCATAAGCACAACCATTTGTAACAATCTGTAAAACACACAGAGAACCAGATTAATCTGCGAGTGCCTTACCAAGAACTAATTACCCAGATAATTTAATATATCAAGCCTCATAGATATATTTATATGCTAAAGTCTTAAATCTATTTCACATATTTTGCTTTGAACAATGAAAAGCACATAATCTTTACTACTCATGTCTATTACTCTAAGATGATCATTCTCCCACAGAATAGAATAGCAAGTTGAAATGACTACTTTTAACTACATATTTTACAGATTTTGCAAAACACAACAATGCAGGTTATCAAACAAACATTATCATATTTTGCAGGGTGCATTCTTGAAAATGATGACTAATGGGGTTTTTAAACTGATAATTAATGAGGAAACAATGAAAAATGTTTACTTTGCATCCATAAAAGTAAATGACCATTTATTAACAAATAAACACTCAATTTGGATAACTTGGGATTTGCGGTTTAGAGAAAAAAATTAAAAAGTATGAAAGATTCTAGCCGCAGCAGGAACAATAATTCCACATACCTGTCTACCTCTGGCCGGAGGCTTCTCTCCCTCTCCAGCATAGCCACGATCAGTTTACCCCATTCCTTCTCCACATCATTAGGATGATGTCCTGGTGGCAGCTGGATACGTCCAAACTCAATCCAGACCTGCCATTAACACACACACACACACACACACATGCACACACAACCGCAGTTATACAAGCAGTAACTATGTTGTATTGATGAATAGAGGGAACTCTCTAAATCATCTTTTAATCAATGTATGAGCTATTTATTACGGCAAATGTTTGCTCGCTGTGTCACCATACCTCCAGCATCCGATAAAGATGTTTAATTTTAGTCTTCTCATTCTCCTTCAGCAGAATTTCATGTTCTTTAAATTGTAAATACTGTGTGTAAAGTGCCTGTGAATGACAATCGAAAATGTAACTAAAAAACAAGATAATTCAGCATAATGATGATGCATTAGTACTCAACCTATACTGATCATTCACTTTCTCATATTGCCCATTAGCGAAATTACTTATTTAAAAGGAAATGGAAGCTGCTCTCTCACGTTTATCAATATTCAAACAAGGTAGAAATACAATACAGAGTGTACAGTATGGCTCTCAGCTGCTAAGATCAATACACTATAAGAATGGTACAAGGTCACTAAGGCATTCATAAAAAGAAGGGGGTGAAAACCAAATTAAAAAAAGGTAAAATCTTCACTTAATTTAGGCCCCTACCTTGATTTCCACAGGGTTGTTAGGGAATGCTCTGTCAGACATTACAGTCACATTGTGTTGGATCCACTGGCTGAGGTATTTGATCATGTTCTGGTACTCTATCCATTTGATGTCCACATCCTGTTCAGAGAACACATCGGCAGCTGTAATCACGCTCCCTTATGAGCTAGAAGTAATTCATATAACAAACCAATTATCTAAGCACATTCAAAATTGACACACTCCTTATTTGCCTTTTCAACGGTCAACTCCAGCACACTGTATATGGTTGAAACACTGCTATGCACAAGTTAGAGCCGAGCTACAGCTCTGTTATAGTTGGACCTATACTCACGGTAGCACTAATCCCGTCAAAACCGTCGGGCACTTTGGGAAAGGCGTCAAACAGTGTGGAGACGTACGTGATGACGGATTTCTCATCAGGCGACTGAACGTCTACGTCTGATGACAAAGCAGAAAAAATAGAAACAACCTTTAATATACGTCTTACATCTTAAGAACGGCTACTGGGAGATCACGATTGGATGCTCACCCTCGGGGTCCAACAGGCGGGCCACACCCAGTTGTTCGGCCACACAGAAGGCCTGCTCTAAATTAGACCGGTTGTTCTGAGTCGATACACGGCTCATATCAACCAGGTCGGGTCTATCAGAGAGAGAAAGACAGGGAAACATTATATTGGCCACTAGTGATTTTTAATTGATCACGCAATTCTTATCATAAAAATGTTGTAGTCTCATCTCACTGCACAAACTACATCTACAGCAGTCGTGGGCCGTCAGGGCAAGCCAGGTCTTCTCTGCTGTGTGTGTGTGTGTGTGTGTGTATATATATATACACACACACACACACACACACACACACACACAATCTAAATAGGAGTGAAACCAATCAGATTTTGAGTTGGCGGCACTGGAACCATTTAGCAGGAGTACAATAATGTCTGCATTTTCACGTCCTTTGATTGGATGGTCATAGGCTGTAAGATTGTGCTAGCAAAACTACATATATAGCAAGCTGCACAAGGTAAAATATGTATTTTTTCAACCCATGATGGCTGACAGAGGAGAAGACGTTGTTCTGGTCTCTGGTATGATTACAAAGCCATTATCAAGATGGGATTTTCAAGAGAAGCTGCACTCTGAAGCTTGCCCAGCTGGGGAAACGGTTTGTCCGACACTTTCAACCCAGTAACTACAAGCGGTACCCTTGGCTAACATCCTCTGAGGAACACTGCTAATTGTATTGCTGGGAACGCCTGTTATTTGCAACTAATCGACTTTGGGGCCACACTGGGTTTGCAAACGTGATTTGTCTAGGCAAGGCAGCAGCGACACACCAAAGCAAAGCATGAAAAAGTGTGCTGGGAAACAGAACTCCACAATGAAAAGGTGAAGAAAAATAAGGAAATGTTGAAAATACTGGTCGATTGTGTCATATCATTCTTGCTACATAAGAGACCTGTCTGTGATGCAACGGCAAGTTAAACAGTGTTTACTGTATGTGTAATATTATTATTAATATCTAACCATGACATCATAATAATGGTATTTTTGGCATGGGTTGATTCAGGTAGTACAGCACTAAAGGCCTAGGTGTAAAATGCACAGCCCGCCGCTGCTCTACAGTATATCTGATTCAATGACATACATGTGAATGAGCTTCCAAAAGCATGCACATTAGCTGCATACAGTTCAGGAAATTCCTCCTGAGCAATACATTCATTCCAGGCTGGAGATAAAAATACTGTACCTGTATGACATTATTGAAACCACAATTGAGTGGACACGCAGGGTAGACATTGTAGACTAGATACATATTACAGTCATTAAATAACTTTATTTGAGAAGTTTCATAGCATCTACTGAGTAGAAAATTATTTTTGCGCACGTCATACTGTATCAGCGTCCATTGTAGTTAATGAGTACATGTGCATGGAGCAGTACCTGTATTTATGAATGATAGCGTTAAATAGCCTGCCGTCCCTCCAAGAGGTGGTAAAGTTGTCACAACGTACTCCCACATAGCCATCTGTCATCTGCTTGGACCAGAGCAAGAGCCTCTCTTTGGCTGTCATGTCCTCAGACTCTCCAAACACATGGATCTCTGAGATCTGTTGCCACGCAGAGAGAATACCGTTAGCATAGCAGTATTCATTGATATCACGCATGGTAGAGGGTGTTAGAGACCTACTACATCACACATAAATGTACTTGAGCATTTCTGCTATACATTATATTACAATATGCACTATCATGTATAATGTTGGAATCTTGACAAGACAGCAACACCAAAGGGTTGGCTAAAATGTAATTGAAATAGGACCTAAAACCAACATTTCAACTCAACAAATATTTGCCACCTTTTAAGAGCACAGAACAAGGAACATTCACGAATGCTGACTTGGATAACTACTGGATAAAAGTGGTACACATGAACGCATTCACACAACTGTTACCAATATTACTAATGTAAAACTGAAATACATTAAGTCACTGGCCACACTGCTGCCATGAACATACTGTAAACTCTTCAATAGAGCCTGCAATAATGCTAGCAATGTGTCCTGAAAAATGATAGGCCTACAAGATAAGCAGCTTTTTCTCCTTGCAGTATGAAATGAAAGTAACAAAAAAAGACAGCCAAGAAACTGAATACACTGTTATTATATTTCACCATGTCCTTGGTTTGAAACTTTGTACCAAAGCAAGGGCATGTACTGTACCATAACAACAGTCTCCAGTAGTATTTAATACACAAATTGAAACACATCGCATGCTTCTATTGACACTTCCTCCACATAAAAATGCAGCACACCTGCTGTGTCCATAAATAAGGAGCACTTGGTTTACCTCACGCTGGCCAGAAAACAATTTGGCAGGAGCTGGGAGTGCTTGTATGTAATCACAACATGTGTGGGACCTCCTTGTTCCCCTCTTGTGTATTTGAGTGCTCCATATCCTTTCGGAGAAGGTCTGTTCGCTCCCAGGTCGCTCGTTCCCTCTCAGGGATCGTAGCGTGTGCTCCACTGCTCCAAAGCTCACAGCCCGTCTCAACTGTCGCTGCAGGAGCGTTTTACCGAGAAGACCGTCCTTAGCTGCGATACTCCTAGAGGCCGTGGTATTGCTATGGAGCGTTCCTTCTACGGTAGACCAGCTCTTATGACTCCACGCATGGCCTGGAGAAATCCCTCCCAACTTAGATGATAGCGTTTTCCCAGGAGATTCAGCACATGGCGGTCTAAAAAGATCTATTGGCACCTCCGCAATGAAGCCCCCTTTGCTTACGACATCTTGATTGGCTCCAAGCATCTCTGCATTTGATGCTCCTTCCCTACATGCTGGTGGGCTCCTCTCTCGGACGTCCTGAAGGTCCGCATCCCTCAGGATGTCGCCCATAACAACAGTATCCCTTCCGAGGGTTGCAAACAGTTCCACCGGCTGAAACGATTTGGACTTCCTCTTCTTCCTTTGGAAGTATCGTTGACCTCTGTGCTTCTTTGATTCGGTGCCAAGAGGGGATTTTGTGGCATCCACGTAGCATTCCTCTTTTGGGACATGTACGCAGCCACAGGTGTTGCCCATGGTGGCCAGTCATACACTCATTTCTTCATGTACTGAGGTCAGCTGCAAGTGTTGTTTTCAGACAGCAGCCCGACGATCCAAATCTCCTCTCTCGTTCAGAGAAAGTCATATTTCATTCACAGCTGAAGAGAACTATGTGGCATCCAACTGCCTTAATCTTGTGCTCCACACTCAACGTGTGGCTTCTTTATCGTTAGCTCTCACAAAAACAGATGAGCGTTCCTCTGCTCATTCACACTCACTAATGCTCTCTCTCTGTCTCTGGGTTTCTCTTGCTGGCCATGTGGATGTCACCACCGTCACTGGAATCCTACTTGACCTTTGAAACATTTTTATTGCTTGGCTAATCTACTGCAAACACCATACATGCACAAACCAGCTGAGCAAGAATGAGAGTGAAAGATAGCCCTGTTTTGGGCTGTACTGTAAACACAAGCGCACCACGTCTCCGCCTGACCGTGTGTCTGTAATGACCACATATCTGAGGGGGCAGGGCTGGCAACAAATGGACAAACTAAGAAATATGACATCCTGTGCCGGTTAAACTTGGCTCATCAAATGTGGCTGTACAGACAAGATGCATAAAGCAGACAAGGAGGGCCAGCCTGTCATAACGCCCTTGTAAAATCATTACCTATCATTGCGTTCACTTTGTCTATTAATAAGCTTACATACACTAGCAGAGCCTGTAATGGAGCTTAAGCCCAATGGTATAAACAAACACTCTTATCTGACCTAATCAACAGCATGACACGTCAAAGGGCCATTCCTCTGAACAGAGGTCATGTGACTCAACATATAAAAACACGGTGGAAATAATACAAGGTTATTGCACTGCAAAGTCCAACAAAAAATAACTACTGTATTGGCCTGTAGGCTCTTACAATATATCAATGCCAATGACAGCTGCTAGCCACAGTAACACAGACAGCATTTAATTCTACTCTACTACCAATACCTAGGACATAGAGGGATGACACATATTGTATGAACTATATTGTATAGGTATGAACTTTTAACATGGACCAGTGTAGCAAATGCAACATGTTATACAATCGTGAGGAAAACAACACGTTAATCCAAACTGATCAATGTAAGTAGACACATGCCAAAACCACAAGCACCAAACAAGCTATGAAGAACACACCTGTGGTCATGTGTATGTGTTTGCATGCGGTGTGTGCCACACCTCAACATGCAAATGAGCATGTGTTCTAATCACAGAGCTAAGCACACACACGTCTTTCCACTGTGAGCACGTCTTGCACAAGAAGCTAAAGGTTCACTCGCTATAGATAATAGCCCATCAAATCCATCCCGAATGCCCTGCTAGTCTCAGACAGGCAAGATGAGGCAGGCCTATAGCTGCTGGATCAAATGCTAAAGGGCTTGCGTGAGACTGACAGGGACAGGTGTGGGCGCTAATCAGCCAAGCTAGCTGTCAGACATGGTTTGAGTCCAAGAAAGATGATTAATTCTACTTTTCTTGTTATTTCAGTGACCCATTTTAACACGGTTTTAATAAATCACAATTTATTCATGGCTATTCAAATTCACTGTTTGACATGTGGTCACAATTTGCCCTGGACTACAAAACTACAAACTTAAATAATGGGGTTACTATCTATAACAACTTCCCCCAATTACCCTGATTTATAATAAGCAATATCCTCAACAGACAATACACAACCTATTGATAGACCAAATATAAGAATATAACTTAACACGAACAAGACATCTTAACTTGATGGTCTACTCTGGATAATGTTGATAACTTTGACAATATAAACTTGCAAAATATTACACAATTTTTATAATAAATGCATAAAGCATACATTCTGCAAATGCAAACAATCACACGCCCATCTTTAATAGAGGGTGTTTATTTATAAGCTTTAGATGTTAAACATAGCCTATAGCATATAGCCTAAAAAATATAAATACAGTAGATGGCACTACATGTTAGAATGACAAGCATGGACTACTAAATTATTAATTTTTTTATTATATATTTGCACAATAAATCACTTATGCAATTCCTGTAGATTATATTAAAATACTATTCAGAAGGACGATATTGTAGACTACATTGACACCTAGTGGTAAAAGTTGGTATGCGTTTATAGGTGCTGTCATCTGCACTGTACTTCAAATCAAATTGGTTAATGAACCACATATAGGAAGAACATACTATATGAAGAATGAGCATTTAAAAAATAGTATTTTATAATTTGACGTTTCTGACCTGAAAGTGCAGAATTATGGTCCAAATCAATCCCAGGGTCAATTTGGGGTTACCATCTGTGATGTCATCATTCCTGATATTTACAAGTTTGACCTGCAAGAAATATAATACAACAATGTTTAACAAAATACATATCAACATCAACTATGCATATTATTAGAGCTCATTATTAAAAAACACTGACAATTGAAAATGTATATTAGAGAAAATGTGTAATACCACCCTGTAATTTAGAATCTATAATCTTGTAGAAGTGCCATTTTAGACATGATTTAGATTATGGAACTTGTAATTATTACAAATTTGAAGTAGCCTATCTTTTATTTATATAGTTTTGTTATTTCTGTTAAAAACTATTTGCTTGCAAAAACACTAACTGCCACAAGGGGGCACACCAGCCGTTGTAAAAACGGCAAGCTTGCAAACAGCACTAGCCTGGTGTGTAACCAGACCATATTCAATTTTTGTGAATAGGTCTGGCCAAGCTGCAGTCGTATCCTTCTACTTTGCGTAGACCTCTGGTTAATTTTGAAACAACTGCGCTGAACCAATCGGCGTTGCTACAAGTGTTCTACCACAATTTTGAATCGCCCTCGTCTTCAACGTCATCTCACTAACCCACGCTGATGGGCCGCCAGCAGTGTGGCTGTGCGAACGCTAATGTGATCAGGGTTTCCATACTGTAATCTCAGCGAAATAAACTGATCTGAAAGCATAGTCGGGCAGAGAAAGGCTACAACAGCACTACCGGTAAAAACAAATCTTCACTTTTTTTTAGATAATTACAAATCAAACTAACCATACGTTACATTTATCACATTTTAGTGCCTAATAAATTAATAAACTACTTAGTAAATGTCCTCATTAATAGAAAGGAGATCCAGTTCAAAATCACTTCAACATTGCATAGCTGCAATATAGAATCAATTAAGTAATTCATCTGTGGGGAGGCTCAAAAAGAGGTTTTCCTGACATTATAGGAGAACGTCTCGGGTGGTAAAACAATATAACAATTACATTGTGTCCAACTCTATGGATCCTTTGTCTCGCTCCTTGGGCTGCTTGCTTATGTCACATCTGGCAAGAGCTCACCCAGTTATACTGTCCTGAAATGGACAGTGGAAGGGAGGATAGTCTAAGCTCTTACAGTAGCATGCCTATCATTGCTGGTCTGTGTTAGTGAATTTCTAGGAGACGTTAAAAGGGCAATTAAACATTTGACAATGCTTTACGTCCAGTATGTAGCCGACTGTATGAATTCACATCAGCTAGTTCAGCTAGCTAAGTGAAGTGCCATTATTACTGATCTTCAAGCATGAAACAAGCATATAGTTAGACCAGAAACAGTGAAGTGAGAGACATAGTCGGCCTGCTGTAACTCGTAAAAGACTTAATGTATTTTCTTGGTTTTGTTAGCAATATATTATGGATGATGAATATGTTTTCATAATCACCATATTACATTGCATGCTGTACCGTTCTATCTAACAAGTAGCTTGTTTATACTGTGGCATAATTTCCAGCGGCATAAAGACAAATGGAGGATTAATTTAAGTGTACAGTACTCAATCATTGACCTTTTCAAGGCATGTCTGGGTATTCAGCTCACTATGAATAATTTCCTCTGGGCTAAAATGAAGACTGTTCAATGGCACAATATACTGTAGTACGTGTCTAGACAACCTGCTCAAACGTGCCAAAATATTTGATGTATTTGTGTGTGACAAGTGTGACTTGACAAACATGACTGAGAGTTAAAATAAACTAAACAAAAGGAAACTTAATTGCGGTTTCCAAGTTAAAATTCAAAGCAATTACTTTTATTAATATATTATATAGTATTCAAAAGTAACCTGACATGCCAGAGGAATTGTTGTCACAAGTCCATCTGGGGAGCCACATTGAAACTGTTTGTGAATGGCTGTACTTTCAAAAGAATACTTGGCATTTGATTGGATGAATCATCTGGTCGTTTTCGCTGTCGGCACCGTGGTTGGCACACCTGAACCACGCCCGTATAGCTATAAACACAACGCTGATTGGAAAGCCAGGCCCGTATAGCAAAAAAACACGAAGCTGATTGGAAAGTTCAGTTGCTACTCAGACACATTCAAAATGATTCTATCCAGACTGATTCTCTCATTAAACTGAAGCTTGCAAAATCAGGATGGTCTGAGGCTAATTCAAAAGTGGTCGCTCATTAAAACTGTTCATTTGAAGTTTGAGTATATAATACCATATCTTATCTAAAGTTACAGCTGCAATATGGATTGTTCGTTTAGTTCATTTATCAATTATTGAAAAATCAGAATAATATTAAAATCCTTTTTATTTACTTCATTATAGAAAACCATGGCAATCAAGTGTTTGAGAATGTGTTCATATGAGATGCTTCTTACCTGCCGTCTTTTTAAGTAGTCCAGTGCTATTTGCACATTCTGGAGCCTATGGAATCGCATTCTACCTTTCTCCCGAGGCTGTGGGTAGGAAGAGGAAATAGGAACCCATATAATGTGCTCTAACCATCAGAATAGATCAATTATAACTTAATTAAACTACATTTGAGTGCACAGGGCATGCTGACACTTTCTTACCCATCAAGCCGTTGTGGTAAGGGAGGTTGACAGTAAGCAAACCCAAAGCAAGAGTTTGCCATTGCTATAGGACAATGCAAAATCTACACATGAAGTGCACATTGTGCCGCAGAACATTTTTCACCAGTTACACAAATGTGTTTGGAAAACAAGTAAGCAACGTTGCTTTGCTACACGATTCCAATTAACAATGTGTGTGGCTGTGATTCTCACAACTAAGCCTGCCATTCGTTAATATATGAGGTAAACTCAACCTGAGTTAAACACATTGGCAGTGCCATGACATGCACAAGTAGCCGAACGCCAGCGACGAATGCACGTGGGCAATGACAGGGCCCCAGCAGGAGGCAATGAGGTGGAAAGTGCATTTTAAGCCGTCACCCAGCAGCAGTAGATCACAGCCTTTAGAAACGACAGTCACCTCTACCTACTACTGTGCTGTCAATCAACACATCTCATGGAGAAGCCTTCTATGGGTGTGTTAGCCGACACACCGCAGAGAAGCAGATGAAAAATGCCCTTGTTTGTACAAGTTTAAAGGGAATTGATTGCAGAGCTCAATGATGCATAACGCTATTGAAATGAATATAAAGACCCAAGCCATGTGGCTACTACATTCTGTCATTCACTTGGTGTTATGTTAACAACTTTTCCAGTGCCATATGCCAAATCACCCAATCAGCTAAGGATAACAGCATGAGGACCCTGGGTCTTTAGCACAGCCATGCACATTTCTATAGCATTATCGTTATCAGTGGCAATTCTGAATGTTCCAGATGTGCGTCCTTCCCGACAATAGCGGCACTAAACAGCATTGCAGAGAAAACAGCTGGCAAGCTGTCAAGCTGGCAAGAAAAGCAACCTTAGAGAAACCACGTGACACCTTTACCACGACGACACTCGGATCCCGTGGCGGAATCGTCCCGCCACCTCCTGTTAATCACCACGGCACACACATCTACATTAGTCTGTTACAAGGGGGTGGATGGCAGGCCACACATACCCCCTTATCATCATCCAATGGGTCTCCATGCTGCTCAACCGCACATGCTGTTGTCGCACTCACCAACCGCAACATCTTCAGAAAATCACGCTCCCTCGGCTTATAACAGAGAAGGCGGGCGCATGGACACAGTGGGCAAACCAAAAGGGGACAGAAAATTAACAAAAGCGCATCAAAGGAAGGAGAACAGAGGAAGGTAGAGGGGGGACAGGATGTGAAAAATCTATCTACATCAGCTTTGATGGATGGGAAGGATCCTGCTGTATTGGGCCAATGAAAATGGAAGCATGATGACTGCAGCCTACTGTCTAATTGCACTATACCAAATGTACTATAATGCTCGAGGCTAATGGAAACTACCTAGACTTGACTGTAAGTCCACTGTGTGTACAAGCTAATAGACTGTATAGTTTTAACAACAAAAGGTCTCCATTATCTAAGTGAATTTGTATATTTCCATAATTTGACATATAACATGGTCCTTACCATGATTAAAAACCACGTTAAGATACAGTACATCCATTGCTAGAAGATATTTTATGAATCATCACAGCTTATCTGTAGATAAAGTATTTATTGTTAAGGAGTCAACTGTATTAAGTTCAAGTGAAATACACTGAAAAACACATTGACAAAACCAAAACTAAAATAAATACCCTCACTAACCTGCATGGCCACAAAATTCCAATCTTCATATGTAATATCAACACTTGTATACAGTATATCAAGTATGTAAAACCTGTTGTGTAATACTGAATGACTACACTGACATGAAGACTCATTATGTTTTAGTAGAAGAAGAAGGTATAATGTGGTGCGAATACAAAAAACAGTGGATGACCATTTCCTGCTTGAACTGAACGTAACCATCTCAAAACTATCTTTCTGGCTAATGCCACACTGGTGGCAGTCAATATCACCTAACAAAGTCCTATTTGTCAAGGTAACTCACCAGTGTGTCTCCTGACAACACCTCCAGCAGTGAGATCAGGTTATGTCCATCTCGTAAATCTTCGTACAGGTCATTTATATGTTTGCGTACCTATTGACATACAAGAAGAGGAATTAAACATTTATATTTTCATCATGAAACTATTTAGTGAAAGCAAGATACATCCACTACACTACAATAAAAAGGTGTACTTATGTACATGTAATATACCTGATGTGTTCAGGTTTAACAATCATTAAAGAGTTTCCAGTAAAAAAAATACATGCTGTCCTCCGTAACTTGCCTGAAAGTTAAACATATACCGCAACTACAAAAATAAATATGAATGTGGTACTATGTGTTACCATGGTAGATTAATGAACTGGTAGGATAAATTCACTCCACTCTTCCCGGAGTGGAATTCACTCATAGTAATGATACTGTGTTCATTGTAAATTAGTTCCCTCATATTAGATCATTCTCTACTCAGGACACAATGACTGCACTATATCTTTGCATAAAATATTATAATCATACTATATATATAGGACCTTTAACAAATGTTTCTATCCCGCTGTACTCCACAGTGAACATCTCTGCACAATACAGAGCACCACATGTGAATGAGTATAAGCATATGGCAGTGCGACCTTATCTACGAGCTACTGAGCACTTCCACCAGGCACAACTCCAGTCCGAGGCATGAGTTCTCCAGGCCTACAGTATCTCACTTCCTGCCCTGAATACCACGCCTCTGAAATCACCAGGCTGACCTGCTTTGCCTCTGGCCTCTCGCACAGTAATCCCAGTAAGCAGGCACAGCTGTGGAACCAAAATAGGCCTGCACATGGCCAAATGCAGTAGTTACCCCAACTATTAGTCAGCACCTCTGGTTTCCTGACAACACAAGGCCTGCTGACATAGAATGAGCATGGGATATGGCTAAACAGGCCGTATCCCAACAATTGTGATCTAAGATATAGCTGCAGTAATTCAGGAAGGTTTATTGCCGGAAGACATTCTTACACGTCAAATTCAGCAAATCTCACAGTCCACTAGATGTCCATTTAGTGTGTGTGCTGAAAGACAATTTGGTGTCTCTGCATAGCCCTGCCTCTGTAAATGTAATACAAAGAAAGTGTTGTGGACTAAGGCTGTGTATGGGCTAGAATCTGGGGCTACAATGTTTGAAAAAAAGTATCAGTAGTTTTATAGAATCCCTACAGTATCGCATATTGTGCAACGTAATATCACGATACTCAGGTGTACCGATTCTAATTACACCCCTGGTGCGGACAGCACCAAACAACACTAGTCCAGCATTGGCAATTTGTGTCCAATGTGGGGGCGGAGCTTATGAGGGAGCACAGAAGGGAAAGATGTATTTGTTTGGATGCTGATATCAACAATCGTCCACCTGCATCGCTGACTACACCTTAAATTAAAGATTCATTTAATATACCTTAGTATCATATATTGAGAAATATGATATTGTGTCCTCACCCATGTAAAATATATCTGGACTGCAGTTACACAAACGTGAGCACATTTTTATGGCTACACCTACTCCTTTGCATAGTGAAATGAAACAAATGTGGTGACAGTACTTAATATTCTGGCTAGTTCCACTGAAAGATACAACTCTACCGCACCCAACTCAACAACAAAAGGCAAACTGTCCCTGGCACAGAGTACTAGAGGCGTCACATTAAAAGTGGACTCCTTGATTGCATAATAGTTCCAAGCACCCTACATTTCTACCCATCACCTTACTTTGCCGAAAACCTTATCAAGGTGTATGTTTGCCACACAACAAACACAAAAACAAAAGTGCACATTTGTTTAGAAGGGGAGGGGTAGGAAAGAGTGAGAGACTATGTGTAGAGAGGAGTGTGAGCCACACACAATTCTTTTTCTCTTCTCAGCACACTTTCAAACAAAATAATGTTTGTGTTGCACACTGCATTCATTTTATTAGGGACACAAATAAAATAAGTGTCCCCTTAAAGGTGAGGTATGATAAAACATAAACCAATACACCTTTTATCAAATCCATATCTGGCATATATTACATGTCAGGGCTAAACATTAGCAGAGATAATTGTTACCGTTCCCTTCAGTTCTGAAGCGGGCTATCTGCTTAATAAGAATAACACACGCTGCTGCTATCAAGTATAGAAACACAGTGACATAGTAACACGTAGTATGTCAAACAAAATATATTATTTCATCAAAACAACAGAAAAGATGAGAAATACAGAGATCAGTTGTCTGACCTTCATTAAATGCTGGTTTATCCATTTAGTAAATGTCTTCTTCTGTACTCTGTCTCTTTCATCTGAGGACAACAGAAAAGAAAGAGTTAAGCATTCATCCCTGTCATACAAACATTAAACTGGGTTAGTTATACTTCTTAATTTTTCTTTCGTTTGACTGTTTATTCTATGCCTTGTTACATCACATATTAAATAATATACAGAAAACAGTGGACATATTGCTAACCATGGATGTTCCTAACTCCATTCTTACAACTTTCTTTGTTTTGCTCTGAGATATCCTGCAAATAAAACATTTACACGAGAAGGCGGATAAAACAATAAGGAGAAATACCCTCCTGTAACCTAAATGATAACTCTTGAATTGAATCGGTATATAGTATGTGAGTGCCCTAATACATGCACAGATACTGCATAATGTCCTGCGTTGTCATGGCTGGGAGAAGGGTAGACATTTCCAAGTGTGCAAGACTTCTGCACTGCAGTGTTGACCACATTATTTTTGTTTCTCAAATCCATGACAACCAGAGAGTCTCTGAATAGCTAGTGACATGTAATGAATGGATACAAAGGAAATGTTACAGTAAATAAACACTGAAAAACATTCACATAGTAGAATGCTTTTTAACTTATATTCCAAAACGTTTCTTTTGTGTTTAAGTCCCAGGGAGTATAATTTTATTGCCTCTAGACCAAGATCAAATAGAAGGACAGAAGTCATTTAATTGGACATCCATGTGAAACATGGATGTCCAATAACTCCTAATAAAAATATTGCTAGTTATTAATGTTTTCCCTAATTATTATTCCCACAAAGCATTCAACTACAATATCCCTGTAACCACAATACAAACACCAATAACCGGCTTTAAACCCCAAATAAGCTTAGATTTGCTCAAGGACATTTTAAAAAGCACCCAGTAGTACCTGCCTAATGTAGTGTGGGAAATAGCAAGAAGAAAATACTGACCCATGCAGCACATTAAAGTCACCAGGTGAGCACTGTTCTCACGCCTGTTCAGATACCACATCTTAACTAGCTCATGAGGCAACCTAAGAATAAGAAACCGGGACCATGCATCCTATAGTCCTCCAGACACACACGGATGAGCTACTGTACCCAAGCTGCAGAGAAAGCTCGGAGACTGCTGTCTGCCTGCCTGTAGAGACACTACAACACCCTCTCTCTCCGTCTCTCACTCACTTCCAAGTCTCCAAAACGAGTCCTGTCAGGTTTTCCATGGTACAGTAGATGTTTTCATTCTGCATGGAGTTTAATGTTTGTCTAACAAGCACGCACTTTAACCACTGGTAGAAATATTTTTTTCTGGTTTTCCAATGTGTTTGTTTTATGGGTAGTCTTAATGTCTATCAATGCATCTCACTGGAAAATGTCAAGTGTATCATGTGAGCTTGAATTCTATGTCTAGTTGTATAGCTGCCAAACAGTAATTATCAACAATATCATCCGCAGAAATTCCAGACGAACACACTAATCGTTTTAACAATTAACACATATGTCATGACACGCCCTGCAAACTGTCAATTAGGCCAACTTAATGCTTTACAAGCTAAGTGCTTAAGTGAAATTTAAATGATTATACTATAATTGATTAAACTGATAGCCTCATCTTATGAACATGAAAGCAAAGTAAAAAAAAAAGAAAACACTGACATTTCTGTTCCTGACAAGGTGTGCTAATTACCAGACAACACAGAAAAAGAAGACTGTCATTTCCATCATAACGGGGTCAACTCCAGCGCCTACATGCCCCTTATCTCTCTAAAGAGCCTTTCCTTTTGTTTCAGCTAAATATAGACAGTGTGTAAAATCTGCAGAGAAATTAAAACTGGGTTGGACCGGTAATTATAGGGCACACATCTTTGTCATAGAGACCATATCAAAACAAAACAAATATCATTATAAAATAACTTATGTCTGTGGCTTTTATAATCATGATGCCAGAGCAGGCCTTTCCCAGCCTACAGCACTGCTGCTTACAGTAGCAGTCTTGGTTTTCTTTTCCTGACATCACATCCATCTCTGTTAGCTTAACCATAGAGCCATAATGCAACCGGGCTGGCTTGCAGTAGTCTAGAATTGTGTTTAAGTCTCTCCTGAGAAACCTATTAATATAAACTGGCTGAAGGTATGTTCCGGGACAAGCTATCATTAACGAGCACGCACACATGATTCTGACACACACGTTTAGGCTATTTAATCAGTAAATCTGCCAGGTATCACAAGAACACTTGAAATAACTGGTATTGATGCGAATACACAAGACATGAAGACATTTGTTCTACAGAAGACATCCCAGACAAGCTACAGTATACATTATGCCAGCTGCTTCTAACAAACATGGAGCTCAATAGTATGGTGCCCTCTTGAGGAGTTTCCACAAACTGACAGCAGTTTGATAAATTAATATCTAGTATTGGTGTATAAGTAAAATATGTTTATTAGTAAAGTATGCATAACCTTACATACATATACTTAATTACTTAATCAAGAAATCAAGTCAACATGCAGTCACTACAATATGCATGAGGTCAGAATCAACAAAGTATACAGTAAATTCAGTTTATAAGTATGATGTCCTTTGAACGTGATAATCAGCTGATACTGTTGTTATCAGCATCACTTACTTTACAATATACACATTATATGTAATAAATTCTGCAATAAAACACGTAGGCCTTTATTCCCTGTAACAGATTGAAGTGATCACCTTGCCAGCTTCTTTTCTTAGTATGAAAAACTGTATCATTCTTCCACCAATCAGTGTGGTATTGTTTAGCCAGTATGGGTTAAAGCTGCTGCACGTAGCATTTGAGAGTCGCAATAAGAGCTAATTCAAATAAAAAGAACAAAAGAAGGGTTTGAAAAAAAAACAAAAAAAAAAAAAAACGCATCCAAACCTCCTCTGACCCCACCCTCTGGAGCCCATTGGCCAGCCATGGCAAAGCCCATTTACAAATGTTGTAGCTATGTGATTCACAAGCAAGGTAGATTTGCCAGACTAATCAGGAAAAAGAGTCCCTGATTGGTCAGAAATATTCAGGTAGCTGGTCAAATCTAAATTGGTTTGCAGGGGCTTAAAACAGATACTGTATTCCCTGAGAGCATTTCACTCACTGATGGCTGAAAGATGTCAGCAACAGATTACACTACATAGCTCTAACATCCTATAAGCTTCTTTAAGAATATTATGTGCTTTTTTCATTTTATGTTTATCTTACAGATACAGTGTAACCAATAATAAACAACCAGAACACCTTAAGCAAGCACTCCAGGTTAATACAAAACACAGATTTTTTTCATGAAAGAACTATTGAAGAAAGTCTCTCTCTTAAAAATATAAAACTTACAAAACGCACATACTGGATCATCCATTAGGTTGACTCAGACAGTATCTGCTCTATTCGGTAAACTTTTAACTGTATCTTTCCAGAAGATGTTGGGCACTTGGGTCTCTAGTTATTGTTTGAACAAACACAGTTTGCAAACATAAAAAATAATGTCTTGTTTCATATTGCATTTAGAAACTGGTGAATGCCAACCAAAGTCCATAGAATGGCAGAGAATCATTTTCACGTATTGACCTGTGCACTGCCCGTAATGAGTGATGTCTGAGGGATCACAAAAACAACCTGGCAAACCTCTTCTGATTAATGTTTAATACATGAAGCACTGCCTACTGCCTAGAGTACAGTTACAGTAGATACACAGTACATCTTTCAAACTACATGTTACTAAACATTTTCATTCAATAGTAGGTTAGAGCGTAAATTCAAAGTTCTATTGTTTTGTAAGCACTGTAAGTAAGTAAGTAAGTACTTTTACATTATAGGCTTACGCATATTGTGAATATTGTAGGATTACAGCATGAACTACATTTACGCAGCCTGTGGCCAGAGCTGGTCAAGTGTCCCGAGGAGTGTTAAAGTGGACGGACATTTATTTGCAGAACTCAGTGAAGCACATGTGCATTGCTATTAATAGACACAACCCTAAACCACGCTGGCCATGCAACTCAATATCGCATAGGCCTACTAGGTCTGTGTGCCACTTGGATGACACCCTTCATTTCATTACAAAAACAAGAGGAGCTTTACATTTAGAGCTTAGGGTCCGAAGTGGCAGATTCAAAGGGATTTGTATTCTCCCGGACAAATAGCAGCAGCGCTGCCCTCAATGGTGCACTCAACCAGACCAGTTGACTGAGCATGCATAAGCAGTCCATAGTCTGGTCTTTCACTAACTACTCTGAACAACCTTTCACAGGCTGACCGGAAGATTATAGCCAAACTACAAAATATGCATGAACCTGGAACACTTTCTTCAACTGCTTGCGTGTTGAAGGATCTACTGTCTGCAAAGCTGCTCCTGTGACTAGTGACATCATTGCTTTTTCCTTTTTGTCCCTACTAATCCATGTTCGCACGCACACACACACGCACGCACAGGTGAGAGCTATAATCTGTTTATTAGAAAATCCTCAGAGAATGAACAAATGCTCCCAAAACCACTCTTCTCTCTCTTCTAGTGTTACATACCTGTTGTGTCAAGCTAACAGTCTCAATCAAAGGGCGGTTCCGGTGCTCAAAGACTTAATATTTCAAGTCTTGTTAAAGCTGTCTTATGTTTAATTATACTAATTATCTTCTCTACCAAGTAAGCTTGTATAGCCTACATCAAATGAGCATGAACATACATTATAGAAACATTTAAAAGATCTGGGAAGTATATACAAAATAAAATAGTAATACATTCTTATTGGGAGGGCAGGGGAGAAAAGTGAGAGTTAAACAAATGCTTTAGGCAACCCATAAGACACTGTACACTGTAAAACACATCAAGGCATAGTTTGGGAGGGGATGCAGGGGATGTGTCCCCCTCAATATTTAGAACAAGTGTATTTGCCCCCCCCCCCCCTAATAAAAACATGAAAGACCCATGGGCCCGCCCGACGATATCGGAGTAGTAGCACATTATGCATATTAGCCGCTAATTAAACCGCTTGACAGTATAGCCGTAACCTAGAACAGGCCTACTACACACTATTACATATTGTTACGTCCTATGTGTGATTTTTGGATGCGCACATTGTGCACCCCATCCACACGGCTCTACCCCAGCATATGGCACTGACGGGGGGGGGGGGTTAGATTCTGACTGAGTGCTAATTTTGACTTTAACCAAGTCTCGTTCTCCATCTCCAGTAGTAGTTTCATTAGGTTGTGGCCCAAATGTGTAGTAGACTATTATTGTTTTAAGTCAGCTATTAGTCTAGCCTACAGTAGATCATCCCAAAACACTTGTTTTAAATTTGCAGACAGTTTGAATATGATCATGAGCTATTCAAATCCAGGGGTTAATACGTTCAAATTAATGTATAGATCATGTACTTCCCCCATAGATGGTTACACCATCTGTTGAGGCCTATGCTTAAAGCAATGTTTAATAACCCTCATTATATTCCATATATTTTGAATTGTGCCGGGGTTCCAGTATTTAATGTTTTCCTTTAAATAAATAGACATTTCTACCCTACATTGATGCAGACAGTGCACAAATTGTTTAATAAGAAAATGTTCTGGGGGAGGACACCAGACCCCCCGCTTTATATATCCCCCCCAATGCTCAAACAAATATAGGCCCATGCATCAAAGCATCAACCAGGCTTCCATCTACAGTATATCATATCCTCAGATTCAGAGAAGCACACTCAAGAAACACAAAAATAATAACCGCTATAAAGTGAGTGTGGAATTTGGAGGTGAATTGATGCTACATGGAGGTAAATGGATGCTAGTTGGAGTTAAATAAATGCTACATGGAGGTAAATGGATGCTAGTTGGAGTTAAATAAATGCTACATGGAGGTAAATAGATGCTACATGGAGGTTAATAGATGCTACAGATGCATGTGATGCATAATAAATGTGATGATTCGGCACAACATGGCCACCATGTGGAATTGTCTTGTAATAGTACGTCAACATGAGGAGCATGGGGGAGTTGTCAGAAGGTGCATATCTATCATTCCGTGTTAGTGACACAGGTACAGTCATCGTCTTCTAGGCCTAAGGCGGGGCAGTTTCAAAGTTAAGTTAGACAACCCAGCCATTGAGTCAGGTTGCTACAGTACACCTTCAAAGCAGCAGATCAGGCTAGACACACAAACTGATGGTCTATTGCAGCACCACAACATGACTCAACTCTAGCAATTAGTATTTGAATAGACTAGTAAAATACAAGAGCCACTGCAGCATCAATGTCCAAACATCCTCCTGCCAGTGCAAACACAATTGTGCTCAGCTAATGTATTCATTCAATTATTTATTCATCTTTTTAATAAGGTAATGTCCATTGTAGGGCTGTCTTGTAAAAAAAATAAAAAATAAAAACGAACAACCAGGTTAATAAGACCTTGAGGGGAAGCTAGGTTTTAATCATGGCTAAAGCAGAGAGAATTGAATTTAACAGAGAGGGTACAACAGACGGCATTTCCACATTAGATATTTTGAAGGGGGGGGGGATATTTCACCCTTTATGCAGACCAAAACGACCCAGCATTCCATGAAAGACAAGTCAATGAGGAGGTCCATGGATTTCACTGGGAAAGTTAATGGGTATTTTGAGTATACTAGTGTATATTCTTTCCCAAGTACCTGCTATCTATCTGAGGCCAAAATGACATTTCTACAGCAAACTGTAGACCATGGCCATGCATGGTAGATATAGATGTCTGAGCACTGCCTACATCAGTCTACACAGTAAAATGCTGTTAGGGACATGCCCATTTGAAATGCATTACAATGCTCCATTGTGTTATTATTCTAATATCTTTGGATAAAGTGTCTTTGGCCATGATCTCTCAACATACAGTAGTGCACTCTCAAATTCAAACGGGCATGTGCCACCTGTTCCTCTCCGGGAACCATCACCTTATCGTGGTGGAGAGGTTTGGGTGCCCCTATGAACCTGAGGGCTGTGTTGTCTG
>JAODUH010022559.1:0-24939 GCA_027564835.1 Typhlichthys subterraneus
TCCCCACCATCCCCAAAACAAACTACCAGGGACCCCAGACCCGCTCCCCAGCCACCTCAATCTCAGTCAGAGAATGGGACTCTCTCATCTTTCACGTTCGGTCGTCGGATCTTCTCAAAGTGTGAAATATGCGCCAGTAGATCTGCATACACTTGCTTGGCTTATATAGTCAAGGACAGGAGAAGGGGCCGCAGTCACGCGATCTCTTGATGCTCGAGCCCACGTTTGTACACATGGTGGTTCCCCGTAATGATCGCCTTCTCCTAATCACTCTTAAGACACAAGGGCAAGTCATCAATCAGGGCGCCAGCAAATTAAAGCCTGCGAACAACACAGATGTCATTGTCCCCTACGTAATTTGCTGTCTACCTAGGTTGGGTCAGGCCACCTCCCGTCACCGCCCCCGCTAATCAGTCACGAGCCCGCTCGACAACCACGCCTTCTGCGGAGCCCGGTCTGTAAATAACGCATCCGCTGGTCCACACATAGCCTACATACGCTACGACGATGCCTTTCCAGAGCAGATTAAGACCATTCGTAAACCTTGTGGTGAGAGAGAGAGAGAGCGAGAGAGCGAGAGAAGTTGGTTCGGCTTAGTGAAAAGACATGCCACATTTTTAAAAAAGAGGCACATTTGTGGTTGGGCTGGGCTGGTACTTGTAGCTGTAATGGATCGCTCTGCAGAGCTGGTAATTACTCACTGTCTCTCCCAGCCACTGTTTTCATTACTCCCTTTAGAATATGTCTAGGGCAAGGTGCCTCACACTTCCTCTCCTCTCTCCTTCCCTTGCCCCCTCCCTCCCCTCCCCCACCACCACAATCCTTTCCTACTTCCCTCTACACCGCAGAAGAAAGAAAAATGCCGGCTGTTGAAATTCTGATGAAAAATTTGAACAGGCAATCTCCTCGACCATCTACTTGGCCTCGTCTTCCTCCCTAGTCCCTGGCTGTACAGTAATTGTCCCTGGCAGGCCAGAATCATTAGAATTCAATGGAGATGAATCCTCTTTCTCAATGACAGGGGTGCTGAGAGACTATTTCAAAATGTGGACCCTACAATTCAGACTTGATCCTTTCTACCCAGAAACAATGTCATGTCCGACCATCTTCTAGGATCTTACATCCACATTCAAATCCTAGGTACCATAATAGAAAATGTTCTCAATTTAATATTTTTTTCTTACTCCATACTATACTGTAGATAGCTTAGATCTGCTTGTTGCCTGTTGCTCCCAGCTCAATTTATTTTCATTGAGATTATAGTCGGGAAATGCTGTTCACATTAAGGTTTTCACACCCACCCTGCTGCCGGACCAATCACCGTGAAGTACAGAGTGTTTCAAAATGGTGTTAGAGCTAGATGAAGCGATCAAAACAGTTGTAGTGATGCCGAGTGGTTAAAGGCTGTCCAATAGATTCAAAATTAACCAGAGGTCTATGGACTGTATTAATACAGCGCTTCTAACCTTCCGGCCATGCAAGCACTGTACCATCACATTCACCCAAGAGCAAGTCATAAACACATGCTCAAGAGCCAATCATAAACATATTCTCAAGAGCCAATCATAAACATATGCTCAAGAGCCAATCATAAACATATTCTCAAGAGCCAATCATAAACATATACTCAAGAGCCAATCATAAACACATACTCAAGAGCCAATCATAAACACATACTCCAGAGCCAATCATAAACACATACTCAAGAGCCAATCATAAACAATGTGTCTGTTTCCCTTCCCTTAGTCTCATCTAGCGTTCATCAGCACTACGTCACATAGGCATCTCTGTCTGATACATAGACCCCTGTAAGCTCGACACGGGACGCTCTGACTTTCGGGAAGTAATACTGTCGATATTCATTGGCTATTCGCATTGTCACTCACAAGCATGTCTCTGTAATTTCCGGTGCAACGTATTTACACATTTAAAATACTGTTGTTACTGCTGTTAAAGTGTTGTTTAGTTTTCCACATTGTAATTTTAACGTCCGACTTGGTCATTGAGTTACGTAGTTGGCCGTTGTGCATGTCAATCAAAACACCTTGCTTGTCAAGTAGGCGTGTACTGACGCAGTCCGCAAGCGCTGTGTCCCAGACTGTACGTATGTAAAGGCTAGCTCGGCGAGACTACCCTTCCCTCTACCTTGAGCCAAAGGGATGTTTACTGAATGTGTATGTGAGATATATGAAGGGAGCTATTAGATATAACAGACAAAAGGTTGACCTCAAGGCTCTTGATATCAGGGAATATTCTCTTGTAACGGAGCAGTGAACGAGCGGTCTGAATGATGACATTGTTTGTAGAAAAACTACATTTGTTTTAATCGCTTGGTCTCTTCCGCTAGGAACTGAGGGATCGCCTGTTATTATTCGCCTCGCTTTTATTTGTTCCCTGATGTCCTAAACTGAAATGTATGTGTTTTGTGGCCTAGCACCACCGCATGGGATGTCCTACAGTGAAGTAGCTTTTAATTCACAATGTGCCATATGTGCCAGCAGTGACTCTTTAAAATGAAATGAATGTTAATGAAGCTATAAATCTACAATGCATGCTAATTGCCTGCTGTAATTTGGCGGCCGTTGCAGTCAGCTTTAACAAGGGAATATGGCAACACACACAGATTTTACTCCATGTCGGAATCATCTCTTGTTGTATTTTTAATGTGGGGAGCTTTCTGAATGACACATAATGTACACGTGAGCAAGTTCACATTCACAAACTGTAAATGTGAACCCATGCACCAATGCCACCAATTATTTATATTCTTATCTACCCACAATGCTTTTGGAGCAAGTGTTCCACATTGTTTAGTGTGTGTTTCGGGTTAATGAATCCCATAAATGACCTGGGAAATGTGATATACCTTAAAACGTTTGATAAGGTAGGCCTATCTCTCCTGGCTGAGGTGTAATTAAAGAGATACGCCAGCTTTAGCGAGCATGTGGCCATTCACACGGGCCTTACAGCATGAGAAGCGTACCGCAACCACAGCAATACTGAGATATGGCCGCGGCAGTAGCAAGCCTCTGGCTGCTTGCGAGGTCTGCGGTGAGGCACTTCAGGCAAATAGACAGCCAGCTTGATAGGACGTCTGATAGGTAGTTAGGTATAGACTAAATTAAACATACAATCTGATAGCAGCAACTGCAGCCAGCCATCCATGGCGTTGGCTGGGGAGGTTCTGGGAGAGATGGAGATGGAGCGAAGCAGCTATTGGCTCTGACAGAACTGGACGGTTTTAATTTGATGGCTGGATTCAGATTTGGATCATAAGTGTTAGGAGTATTTATTTATTTATTTATTTTTCATTTGGAAAGTAATTCAAAATGAAATGCATGTCTCACCTGGTATAGTGAATATTGTAAGGATGCCTTTCCTCTGGCATGTAAGCTAGTCTTATGTACTGTATGTGTATTACTGTAAATGAATACAATATACAGTGAATAGCACAGTATAACTGTCACAGTTCTCTGACACAGACAGCCACCATAACATGTATTGGAATCCAACTAGCAAATTAACTGTAGTTAATTTGACCTTCTTTAGATCCTTATAAACGTCTTGTGTGTGCGTGTGTGTGTGCGTGTGTGTGCGCGTGCGTGCGTGCATGCGTGCATGTGTGCGTGTGTGCGTGCGTGTGTGCGTGTGCGTGCGTGCGTGCGTGCGTGCGTGTTATGGAACGCCAAAAGGGTCACAATTCGCCATTAACTGAGCGCGTAGAACTACCATAACGCCGTAAAATACGCGTGTAATGTTGACAAAATGTGACTAGAATGTTTTAGTGACCAAAACGCCGTATTTTACGGCGTTATGGTAGTTCTACGCGCTCAGTTAATGGCGAATTGTGACCCTTTTGGCGTTCCATACGTGTGTGCGTGCGTGTGTGTGCGTGCGTGCGTGCGTGCGTGCGTGTGTGTGTGTGCGTGTTCATCCTCATGTGTGTATCAGATACTGGCTCTTGATTGTTGCTGGACCACACGTCTCGACTCTCGTGACCTCTCAAACGGGGAGTTTCTCATTTCCACGGCGATGCCCCAGTGGTAGCGGGGAGGCAAGCTGAACAATCCCCCGCAGGCGGGAGGAGAGGAAAAAGAAATCCCAATTATACCCGACTATATATTGTCTTTGGAGGATCCGGTGGGGAGAGATACGTGTCTGGGTGGAATGACAGGCCCTCGCACGGTGATCACCAGCTCGGCCAATTACCCACAATGGGCCGGAGAGGAGAAAAACATGTCGCAATGAAAAAGAGTCCGTCAAACATGCAATTATGGAGGACGTAAACCTCGCTGGCAAACCCCAGCAGAAAGACACTCCCACATTGACACTGACAACGAATACGGCTCAACCTGTCTCCCGGTTATAACTGACAACCGTGAATTGGAGAAGGTCCGAAGGAACGTTTTGATACATTTCCATACGCTATATAGTGATTTCCTCAGCTAGGATTACGTCTCAATTTCATTTCTAGTAAAGAGCTGTTCCACAGCCAAATCAAAACAGTTTGTATTTTAGAAATGTCATTACTATTGCTTTGCTGTATTTGTTTTGGACTATTGGATTCTTTTCACTGACTATTCATTGTCCACACATTTAAAACGGCGATCATCAACAGTAACTAGCAAAATGGTTTGTTCAATGTTCAGTTATTTTTATTTGACTAATACAAATAGCAACAAAGGTTATTGAATTGCTTCATTGGTCAATAGGGATTAACAAGAAAATTGTTATTGGCTATTTACTGTTCGACATCATTGTTACGTAGAACATTTAGAGTGATAACTGAGAGAAAGATGCTTTGTTCACAGGCCATCTACATTTAATGCCTCTGCGTAAACAATTCAATGTTTTTAGAGCACTTCTCTCCCAGCTTTCAACACGAGGATTCAGCACCATGGACAGAGGCAGCAATGTCTGCTAGTTTCAGTCTCTGGTTCCATGACATGTCATCAGTAATGGCTTGAACAGTAACATTATTCATGCTTATGCTTGTTGTACTAGTGGCTTCTGAACAGCTCAGACGTAGGTCGGCACTTATATTACTTATCCAAACAAAGATAGTATGTTTTTCTTCCATGGTTAGCTATTTAATTGTGTTACATTCCCTTTTATATTTGTCTGCTCTTCACTTTTCCATTCATGGTTTAAATGATCTTGCAGAGCTACTTTGCTTGTATGGATCTCATGCTTTTGTTTTATTGAGTGCTATGGAATATAAATCAACCTCTACTATAAATGTACACACTTGGTAATACAGCTTAACTCAACTTAAATTGCAACTGAGTTAAGTCAGTCCTGTTTACATCAAGTATACCTACTTATTTGCATGTAGGATATATGTGTACAGCCTGTGTGTGTCTTTGTAAGCAAACAACATTCTGTTAGAAAAATGCATAGCTATACATTTCACAATATATAGCAAATGAATAAACCATTCCATCCTCAAGATACTTGGCAACAGTTTAAATACAAGCAACATTTTAAACCTTCTATGATGCACTATATCCTAGGCTTCAGTAGGAAGGAGGATTATTTTTGTATAGTGAAACCTGCAGCTGGCAACAGAGTCTAGTCTGGAAAGGAAACCCAATCAGGTGTTTTTAGTTATTTAGAGCGATTACATTTCTTCTTGGCCAGAAGGGTTGTGAGGCTTTTTCTGCAGATTTAACAAAACAAGCATAGGCAAGTCAAGGAGATGTCAATCATGCGTGGGTCTGTCCACGCCCACACAGACCTGAGAAGAGCTGTGTAGAGTTGGTACCCGTCGGTGTTTGTCTGCAGCTGTTTGCGTGTTCTCTTCAGTAGCATGCAACTAAACATTCCCCTGTGCAAGGCTGGGTCAGGAGGTCAGGGGGTCAGGGGGCATTTCAAGGCCTGGTCACGACCAGTGTTGGGCACGTTACTCAGGAATAGTTATAAGCTACTATTTATGTATTACTTCTTTAAAAAAGTAATAATATTACTTTACTTATTACTGGGTATTAAAAGTAATTAGTTACATTACTAGTTACATTACTATATTACTTTAACAATAACTACCCTGTTTCGCCCCTTCAGACAATGACAACATGTGTAAACACATTTTATAACTGAATCCTCTTTATTGGAACAATAGTTAACCTTAGGAGTCAACAATCAGCCAAAGTGAAAACATTGCAGCCTCTCAAACCAGATGATTGACAGGTTGGTTCAATTAGCCTACCCTAAGTTTGCTAGGACCAGAAATATCGTTTTTGTAATGCAATAATGCAGCATTACTTGGCTTAGTAATTGTAATAGTATTACCATTTTGGAAATATTAATTAGTTACACTACTAGTTACTGGAAAAAGTAATAATATTACAGTAACTAATTACTAGTAACTAGTACAGTAACTGCCCAACACTGATGCATATTGTACAGAGCTGGGTGTTGGCGAGGACCTCATGATACAATATGCATTACGATACATGGGTCGCAATACAATATCCTGTATGTAATATGATATACAGTATATTGAGTTACATTTATAAAGACAGCTAAATAATACAAATAAGCTAAATTAAATGTGTTTATTGAATCATGTATTGATGACTGAATTTTCTTAATTTTGTATTATATTATATCTTGTTATGTATATTTTCTTTGTATTAATACTAGGGGCTTGAATGCCAATACAGTATCGTGTAACAAATATTGAGATACTCAGATGTATGGATTTGTTTGCACAGCTCTAATAGTGTCTGTGACTACACATAACTCAGTACACACAGAGTACTGGGAGTGTATTCATCTGTTTTAGCCGGTACGCTGTAGCTTTAAGTGTATTCTATATAGCAGGAGCTCCATTGTTACCTGACTAACTGTCACACAGACTAATGGCGGTCGAAGACCCCCGCTGCTTACTGTTCATTCCCCGTGTGCAGCGGTGACAGAGCCCCCCCACGCTCTCTTCCTTCCCTGCTGTTTCTGCCGCTGTCAGTAGATCATGTCCTCAACGGCAAATAAATCCTCTAGACTGTTCTCCGTGCTACGGAGCAGCTCCTTCGTCCAGCGGATGCAGCCGGCCTTTAGAGTATGTTTAATAAACAACTGTCATTGCCGTTGCCCAGGCTCGTCTTCTGCAAAGAGCGCATGCTAGCTGGAGCCGGAGACAACATGACCAGCCGCTGGATGATTGAAGGACGGGATCTCCAGCCTGTCAGCTGAGAGGAGGTACAATCATGCAGTGTGCCTTGTTCTGTGTGATTTAGTGCAATGCATGTGCCACACGTGTCAAGATGGCTGAGAAAGCCAGCTGTCACGGCACTTGTGACTCCCACATGTTCTGCTGCACAAACACAAGAAGCCAAAAAATAAACATGCTTTTTCATCACTATTTAGTGTTATTCATGGCTTAACGGAATTATTCAATAATTCAAGTTATTCAATATACATATTAATCACCAGTGTGTACATAGAAATTAACAGTTATTAGCTAATTTTGAACATTGTGGTATAATTTATTGGATTTCCTTTTGCCTGGAAAAAAGTAAGTTGCAAAGTTTTTAAGTTTATGATGTTATCTCAGAGTCAATAGAAAATAATTAATTTCCCATATGATGTTTTCACTATTTGCACATTTGTTGTTTCTAATGAGAACATAATGCTGTCAGTACACATGTATACAGTATAACTGCTATAGAGTATGTCAAATTGACCAGGTCAACAAAAATATATTGCATGTGTTGTCTTTAATAATCTTTCCATTTAGCAACACTGCTTCATGCATCCATATTCATCATGGCATTAACCAGGCCTCCAACACAAAACGCAGAACTGTTGGAGCACATCAGCTGTTCTTCAGACACAAGAAGGCAAGTTAGTCTTTTGCAACCGAGACTTTCATGGCAGGAAACATGAAGGCAATCTGTGTCGTCGCCACTCAATGCCTTCCTAGCGTGTTTCTGTGATTGTGTCCTAAAAAGGCAAAGAAAGTTGCTCTTTGAATGTGAGGCTGTGTGATGTGCAGTTATGCTATGAATACAGACATAACACAGTAGAGACCGCAAAGAAAATGTGCCGGCGTCTTTCATTGATTGAAAACCCATTTGAAAAGGGCTGGTAATTCCTCTTTTTAATAGATGACCAAATTGAAAGCCTGCGCATATGAGAACTGTAATATTAAGATGGAAAAAACACCGAAGCTAGGGGCTTTTGTAAAAATAGTCAAATCCTGCAGAGAGAATGCTTAAGGAAATAGAGAGAGAGGGGTAGAGAGAGGGAGACAAAAGGAGTGCTGAAGGAGCTTTTCAGAAGGAAAAAGGATGTGTGTATGTGTGTTGGGGTATGTGTGTGTGTGTGTGTGTGTGGGGGTATGTGTGTGTGTGTGCGCCTGTGACTCTCCAGGTACTGTACGTGTGCATGTACTGTAGCTTGTGTGTGTGTGTGTGTGTATGTGTGTGAGTGCGTGTGTGTGTGTGCATGAGTGGGCGTATGCTTGTGTGTGTGTGTGAGTGAATGAGTCTGGGAAGCAGGACAGAGGGGGGGGGGAAGAGGGCGTGTCTATTTGGAGACAACAGGGGTGGCTCATTAGGGACACGCCCCTCTCAGCCAATGACATCACAGAGAGAGGCGGGTGTCATTGGACTGGCAAGCCCCTCCTCTTGAAGCCGACAGCATCCCTCCTCCGCTGGACGGAGCGTCTCAGTGTGAGAGAGAACATCTGTCGTGCAGCTCCTCCTCTCCTCTCCTCTCCTCTCTCACTCTGTCTTGTTCTCTCACTCTCTTTCTCTCACTCTCTCTCGCTCTAGCCGCTCTCACATAAACACTCTCTCTCTATCTCTCTATCTCTATCTCTCTCTCTCTCTCTCTCTCTCTGTACTCTATCCGAGTCCGGGTGAACCTCTTTCTGCTAGCTGCTTTTCTATCTCTCTCTCTCTCCCTCCCTCACGCTCCTTCAGACAAACAGAGGACCAAATAGACCCAGCGGTGCCGGCGGAGCCAGGAGTCCAGGTAAGAGCTTTGTGATTAATTCCTTACAGAAGAGCTCTAGGGGAGAGACACCTCTCCCTTCCACACACACACACATAGAAGAAGAAGAGCTTGTTTGTTCCTCCGATCCGCGTGTTTGCATCACCCTACTTAGCTCGAGTCTCGCTCTGCTGATGCCTGTGAGGCGGCTGTATCGGGGGCAGCTGCCTGCCTGGCTGGCTGGTTTGGTGTTGGTTGTCTGGCCGGCTGGTTGCCTGGTTGCCTGGCCGGCTGGTTGCCTGGTTGCCTGCCTGGTTGTCTGGCCGGCTGGTTGCCTGGTTGCCTGGTTGCCTGCCTGGTTGTCTGGCCGGCTGGTTGCCTGGTTGCCTGGTTGCCTGGTTGCCTGCCTGGTTGTCTGGCCGGCTGGTTGCCTGGTTTCCTGGTTGCCTGGTTGTCTGGCCGGCTGGCTGGAGCCAAGTTAGTGTGCATAGTGTACCTGCTGCGGCGCGGCTGCTTATATAAGGGCTGCTGTCGCACGGGAGACAATGACAACTTCAGTGCAGTGGCTTTATAATGAGAGAGAGAGAGAGAGTGAGAGAGAGAGAGAGAGTGAGAGAGCGAGAGAGAGAGAGAGAGACTCTTCCACCCACCACCCCAAGGTCCAGATGGACAGAGACGGCAAGAGAGATAAGAGTGGGGGAAGAGTGATGGGTTGGGGAGAGAGAGAGGGAGGGAGAGAGAGAGAGAGATGAAGTGGAGCGGGGGAGTGAAGGGGCAGGGTGGGGGGAGGGGGTTAGGTGTTAGCTAGGAGCTTGTGGGGGTGGGGGGCGATCAGTTGCGAGGCTGCGTGGGGGGCACCGGTCTCAGGGGCGTGCCCCCCCGCTCTAAGGTACACAGTAGTGAGGGCGTTCCGATGATCTGCGGTGGCTGGTTGCAACGTCCGGGCTAAATCCAGCCAGCCGACCAGGGAGGGGGGGGGGCTGAGCCTTCCTTGAGACGTGTACGAAACTGTCAGAGGCGCTCTCTCTCTCTCTCTCTCACTGTCTCTCTCACTCTCTCACTGTCTCTCTCTCTCGTTCTGTATGGCAGGCTATCATGACATGTTGGGCTCCTGAATGTGAGTGTGTATGTGTGAAATATTAATCAGGTGTGTGGGTGTGCATGTGTGTTTGCGTGTGTGTGTGTGTGTGTGTGTGCAAATTAAGCGACACCAAGTTGTTAAACAACGTTAAAAGAAAAAGATAATTAGATATAGACCCTCGCTTAGAACATGTGGCAACTATTCATGCATCTCTCCTGTCATTTAGTCTCTAGCTTTATCTTTATTTCAAACTTCAAGCTGCACATTGAGTTTGTGGTTACTTAGCATTAATGATATCTTTCCCTCTTTTGTTCACATGTCTGTCATGCAGGCAGTGACTTGAGTCTGCCTTTGAAGCCTTAACAAACCAGAAGATGTTTTCCACACTAATGATGGCTGGCATGCTTCATGTGCAAAAGCCTTAACATGTCTTTGTGAAGCTTGGCGTGACGCTGTAGACTAATAAGATTGATGCAGGCATTACAGGCTGTAGCTACTGAAAGGTGGTCTGTGCTGATAACAAATCTCTCAAGTTCATCTTTGGCTAATATTTCTTTAAGGACTAATTTCCCATTGCCCCCGTCCATAATGTGGGAATATTCATCACATTGATGGAGATTTAAATGAAACCTGAAAATAGCTCAGAGCAAAGTTGTGCAAGGGCTCATAAGTAATACAGCTGTGCGCCTATATTTCATTCATGACAGAGGCTGCGCTTTCCCGGCTATAAAAGCGAATGGGGAAGAATGTCTTTGTGGCTATAGGTGAGAAGCTGTTGGTTAGCTGAGGTGAGAAATGTTCAGACCTCTGTAGAACAGTAATGCTCGGAGGAACTTCAGTGTCTAGCTGCTCCACTGAAATGGGCTAACGTTAAAGGTGGTGTCACGCTAGTGCACTGTGAACAAATGTGGTGGATGTGTGTTATATTACAAATGACACATTCACCCTGCGCACAATGTCATTTACTTGGCACACATGGCAGTATTGTAACACATTCTGACGTGAAATCCTTCTGATTCAAGCTCGATTTCACCGGAAAGGGAACGTTTTCTCTCTGCCTCTTTCCCGCGGTTCTTCTAATTTCTCCCCTTGCTATTGTTCGCCTTTGTCCGACCAAGTGGGAAGGCTGCAGGCCTGTGGTTCACTTCCTGTGCGAGCGTGAGCTTGTGAACCCCAGTGGCATGATGGGAAGTGCGTGCTAGCCAAACAAAGCGATATACCAATACCAAACAGCCGTCTGATATGCCGTATTGCGACCGACAACGTTCTAATGCAGGAGAGGAGATAGCAAACGCCTCAGCTACGTCCTTCCCCCATAAACCCCGCTGCCAAGCGAACGAAACACGTCTCCACGCCATATTTGGGTCCCGGTGAGGCTCTCAGGGCTGACAGTCCCACTCCGTCTACCCCCCCTCCTCAGCCCCAGGTGAGTCAAGCAGCCAGAGTAACGGGGCACGTTTGATGGATGCATATGCGCGGCCTTGTACGCAGCGCGTCGAGAAGATGGACAACAGGAGGGGAGGGGGGGGGGGGAGGGGTGGCGGGGGACGAACCGGCGAGCCATGAATCACACCCAACGAGCGCACGACCTCTCCGCTCCATTGATCTGTCACGACACTCCCAGCAGAAGCCCCCCCACGCAACTAATTGCGTCCCACCCCAACCATTGATTGAAATATGAGCGAAGCGCGAGGCAGCTGTGTGTGTGTGTGCGTGTGTGTGTGTGCATGCGTGTGTGTCCACGTGTGCGTGTGCTGGTCAAGGTAATAGAGACGTCAAGAATGTTCTCTTACAAAACAAACTCGCCCCGGTGGCAAGACATGCTCGTGTGTGGCGCATGCTCGTCATCCACCCTGCCATCATATGGGATTTGCGTTGGAGGAGACTTTATATGATAATGAATCTTTGATGAGCAGACTGTGCTATAGTTTGTACAGCGGGGGCGCAGCATACCTGACATGCCAGATGAATTGTTGTCGCAGCTCCATCTGGGGAGCCGTATATTCAAACTGTTTGTAAAAGGCAGGTACTTTCAAATAAATAATTGCCAGTTGATTGGATGAACCATCTGGATGATTTTCGCTGTCGGCACACCTAACCACGCCCGCAAAGCTATCAACACAACACTGATTGGAAAGTTCAGTTGCTATTAGGACTCGCTTGTGAGACCACCCTGATCCCGTGAGACCGTCCTGATCCCATGAGACCACCCTGATCCCGTGAGACCGCCCTGATCCCGTGAGACTGTCCTGATCCCGCGAGACCGTCTTGATCCCGTGAGACCGCCCTGATCCCGCGAGACCGTCCTGATCCCGCGAGACCGTCCTGATCCCGTGACACCGTCCTGATCCCGTGAGACCATCCTGATCCCGCGAGACCATACTGATCTAGCGTAGGCTAGTGTTTCCCACCAGTTCACCAGTCTGAGTGGTTGCAGGAACTCCCACTGCTCTGCTATCTGCCCCTGGGTGGTCAACCCCCCTCGTCCCCCCCGAGGTTTCACTTTACCAGTCCATCTGTGGAAGGGGAGGTGGGAGTATGCAGCACCCATTCATGGACTCAGCAGTTGTAGCGTTCTGACTTCCGTCTGTTCCCCTCTTCCTTATCTCCCGGTATGTTTCAGATGTCTCCCTGCTGCAGCACAGCTGATCCACATGCATTGCTTGTTATCAGGCTTCTAACGAGCCACTCATTTGAATCAGGTGTGTTAAAGCAGGGAGACATCTGAAACATGCAGGACATATTCCTCCAGGACCAGGGTTGGGGAAACCCAACATACACGTGCGTTAGCTGGCAGTTATCGTTCCCAAACTGTGAAACAGTTCCCAACAGTTCCCCGCGTGAGCTTTTATGTTTGAATTCTTCCCGTCTCAACGCCACAACATCGTGACCTTTTATGGAGTGGCCACAGTGAGTGCTGAAGTGCCAAAGGACCCATGGCCAGCACGCTAGCTGCAAGAACCACTGATTGTTGTTGTTGTTTTTGCCACAAATGTCAAAGCCAAAGCACTGCAGGACTGCACATACACAGGCTTTCACTACGCTGAATCTTTGCTGGGAAACTAAGATCCAATCAAAAGAGGAATCGCAGTGTGTGAAAAGCTTTATTATGGTTTATTACACAGTGTTCTGCCTGGGGGGCAGCGGCTGTGAATGGGAACTGCGCCAGGTCCCAGGACTAACACCTATTATCTCAATCAGAGGCAGATTGCTGCAGCTATTACGGCTCACCTGAGCTTGGTATGCTGTGTCCAAGAGCTGCATAAATAGTTGGGTGGAACTTGCCGAACAAAGTGCCTCGCTTGAGACAAATCGAGTTTATCAAAGCATGTCTGCTGCGTTTGGTCTGAGAAACAGCCAAGCCCCCCCCCCCTCGCACACACGCAACACACACAAACACCCCCCAGCTCCAACACCCCACTTTTTTTTTGGAAGGACAATACATAGCACATAGCGCTAGGCTATTTCTGCTCAATAAAACAGATGATATTCAGTGATTGCAAAGGGGCCGCACTTCCAAACACAAAAGACATCTTACGTGTCAGAAAGTGCTTACGGACAATGACTGGCTATCTGTGTGAGCCACGGTGCATGAATAGGCCTCCTTTGTTGCTACAGCACAGTATACTACACGTCTACGTTGTCAGTTTTCCTCCACAGGCTTCGCTCGTTACTACAAGATGAAAGGAAGAGGAGACTGCTCGCTGCATGAATATTTAGCTGCCGGGGACCCCAGAATCACGTCTCTGGTCCTGATATGACACAGTGAAAAGTACAAACTGAACGCTTTTCCTCAATGGCATCCATTTGCTAATAGGATAGCTTGCGTCCTTAGAGCCTGCACAATGCTGGTTTGCTTTGAATTTTCTATACCATTGACTAGGGCAACTTTGAGCGCTAACATATTTAGAGAACACACAGAACACACATTTGCATGTTTCAGCAAGACGCGCTGGGATTTGAGGAGCCCTCTGAAATGGAACTAGCTAAAGAACCCTATTTCAATATGTGCTGTTCTTTTGTAGCTGCATGATTGGGGAGTTGCATAGAGCCCTCTGGAATTGAGTGAATCCACTTTACACTTTTGTAGTTTGAGCTCTTCAAACCCTCCCCTGCTTTTGCAGCATTGCTTAAATTCCTCCGGACATTGATTACATTTTGCCGTAGGGCTCTAATCGAGTTAGGACTCTCTCGCCAACCGCTATATGGAAATCACCGGCGAGGAGATGCGGGCGTATGTATGTGCAGATTGGGATTTGCTGGAGGGTGGAAGTCCAGCTCTGCAGCGGTGTGTGCGTGCGTGTGTGTGTGTGTGTGTGTGCATGTGTGTGTGTCAGCTCTACAGCGGTGTGTTTGCGCGTTGGTGCGTGCGTGTGTGTGTGTGTCCTGATGGAGGAATTAACCATTAGCATTGCCCAAGAGCTTCCACCGTTCCCTGATCTCATTAGCTCTGCCAACACTGGGCAGACACACAGACAACAAGCTGAAGGTCAAATCACTCAAGTCGCCAGACCCCAGTGAGTCCTGCAGCTTTTGTTGTGTTTGTTTGAAGGGACCAGGTTGGTGTGTGTGTGTGTGTGTGTGTGTGAGAGAGAGAGTATATGTTCTTAAGGTGAAACACTCAGAATTCAAACACTTATTAGAGTTTATTGGGTTTGCACCCGCACCCACGTTCCAAACAGAGTTTGGGGGAGGCGGGGGGAGGTCATTCTAACTGGTCACTCCCCCGGGCCCCAGGCACCTGTCAGTCGGTTGGCAGAAGGTTGTCACGACAACGCTTTGACCCCCCCCCCCCCGCGGTCGGCCAGCAGCTTTCCGCTCGGCCTGCGTCATCTGCTTCTATCACCCCGTTACCACACACACACACACACTCACACACTCTGGATCACTGGGCACATTCACTACACACGCACACACACGCACGCGCATGCACGCACACACACACACACGCGCACACACACACACATGTACGGACATGCAAGTGCAGGCACACACACATTCACATAGACACGCACACACATGCCTTCCAATAATACAATTAGATCAGCGTTACGCTTCTTTCTCTGATCGTCAAACTCTCCCGCTCCCCTTTTCTCCCCCCCCTCCCCCCTATCCTTCCCACATCTCGCTCCACTATGGCTGTTCGCTCCTGCCCGCCATGGTCCAGGTGTCAGCAGTAATTCCGTCTAATGAGAACAGAAAGGATTCGCTCACCTGAGGTGAACGCACAACCTTTAGAGTAGACGCCCGCTCCCTCCCGCCTGCCCGCCCGGCCTCTGATGCCGACGCCTCCCTGCTTCTGTCTGGTCTGAAGTGGCATCACTTTGATGTTCACGGGGGCTAGGACACAGTGCCCACATGCCCGCTGTGTCCTAGCCATGCCCCCCTCCCTTCCCACCCACACACACACAAAGCTAACATGCATATGTGCGCACATACACTATGCGCACTTGAATCCAAAAACCTTCTGTGATTTTATTAGATAAGATAATATTTTATATTTGATGCCTCAGGATATATATATATATATATATATATATATATATATATATATATACACTGTATATAGACATATAAACATATATGTAAAGAAATGCTGTCTGTGTGTTTGTGCATTTATTCCTGGGCATTTCATTACATCAGCTTCTCTCTGTCAGTCAGTCAATTGGCCAGCTCTTCACATTCTGCATGTGGAAAATGACTGACAGGAATTCAGTCTAAGAACTTAAGAAGATTGAACGCCTAATAATATTCGAAGGGGTCTTTATGGACCATTTAGAAGCGGTGCCTTAGATATATCAAGGCCAGACCCATCATTGCATACAGGCCCATAGATTTATGGGTACTTATCAACAGAACATTAAACCCTCATCATCAATTGGCCTCAGTGAATTCACAATGACATTAATCAGTTTAATTTCTCAGCAGGAAAAAATCTGTTTGTCTTTATTTTTGAAAGGCTATGGCTGTGACTGCCTGCCTGGCTAGTGTCTAGTTAGTAGAACATTTTTCGTAATGGGTATTCAACGCACAATGTATTTTTTGTGTTGAATGCAATTTATTATTAGTTATTTTTCCAACAAACAAATACAGCCCTTTGTTTTTACCAAATAACAAACAATTTGAAGATGCAAAATGGCTTTTGTCTAGTCAACTCATTCAGTAGAATACTGTCAGCATCCTCTCATTGTGTTGTACTCTTTCATTCAGTTTCTCATCGTTTCATAATTTATTTACTCCTGTGATTTTGATCCTTGTAGTAATATTTGTAGGTAATCCATCTGCCTCTTTGTGTCAACGCCTGTTGTTTTATCAGTGTCAATCAAACCTGATCAGAAAGCAACACAGTGTGTCAACATGGGCTTCAATGCAGCGCCTGTAACTGATCTGTGTGAACAGCGATGGTCCGCCTCACAGTAGTCACTAGTCACCCCACCGCCCCGTTGCTGCTCCGCCATTGTCCCCGGTGGTGCCACCAGACCCTACGCTTACGTCCTCCACGCCCGTCTGCATGTTAATCAGTACAGCCCGCGTGCCTCCTCCACAACACTGCGGTGATGACGGGCTCTGGCAGGCTGCTTGCTAGATGTCGGCGCAGAGCCAGAACTTCGGAATGTGGATCTTTATCCATTGTGTGCTCAAGCATTGAAATGCCAGGTTGTGTAGTGGGTTCTTATGGGTTATCCACACTTCATGGGAAAGGGGGAGTGTGCGTGTGCACGTGTGTGTGACTGTGTGTGTGTGTGTGGGGAGGAATTGCTTGACACTTATGAGTGTGTGTGTATAAGTGTGTATATGTGTGTGCGTGTGTGTGTGTGTGCGTATGCGTGTGGTTGTTTGTGTGTGTGTGTGTGTGTGTGTGTGTGCGACTGTGTGTGTTTGGGGGGGGGTTGCTTGACACTTATGAGTGCGTGTGAAGAAGAGTTTCAGGCCAGTTTACGGATATTTTTATTAATATGTTTTCAGTAACTGAGGTGGTAAAAGTCCAGACAGGAGGTCAACTGTGTTAAATCAAGCTATTATGGATCTTGAAGGAAGCTCATAGATTTTCTAGGACTACCCATAGACTTATAGACACAATGGAGAAAATGGAGGCTCAATTATACCAAGTATTTGCTTATTGTCGCATTGAGGCGCGATTTTCTAATTAAGGGTGCCTTCATTGACATTGTTAGGAAAAAATATATGTTCAGCACCAAGAGAATATTATTAAGCACCATATAAAGTGCGGCACCTGAAAAAAAATGTGTGGAGCAGTTAATTAATTTATGAATGGGGTATGTATTGCAGTTGGTCCTATAGGCTGTAGTACCACTCGTCGGCACACGTCACGGCTTCGTATGTCTGTGGTTAGCCAATCCATCAACCGGTGAACCGGCCATACCCAAAGTGCCGGTGTCTGTATCGGTATCAGGACTGAAAAAAATGTATTGTGCCATGCCTAGTTATGAGTTGTTTAATTATTGTTCTTTGGTGTGACAGTGAGTGACCTAATTTGGTGTGTAAATTATATGAAAATATCTAGATTATTAATAATGAATAATCATGTCTCAGAATTTATTCAGGGACAGTTCTAAGTATGAAAAGTAGGCCTATTGTAGAACTGAAGGGTAACAACAGCTTCTGGCAAATTACTCACTTGTAATGTGTATATGCCCTATATAATAAAGGTGCTGCAAGGGGATATCAATTAGCTATAACTAATGTTGTAATTATGCCAATTATTAGCTTTATATACAGTATTTCTCATTTTGCTAAATACGTACGTCCTCCATAGCTCGTAACCTGTGAGATGGGGAAGTTCTTGCCAAGGGGTTGTTATTCTAGAGAGCCAAGAACAGCCACTCAGTCTCTATCTGGGCGAAAATGTTATTTACTTTATTTATTCCATTTGTTTATTCGTTGATTTTTATTTATTTATTTTCTTTATAGTTTATTTTATTTTTATTTTTCAGCCAGACCATTTGGCGGTTCTGCCCTGTGATATGGAGTGTTCTTTCATTATGGCAGTATGAGGCGAGCCGGGTGGGTCTCTCTGGAGTGGAGATGCGTCATTTCCATATGAAAACAGCCCTTAAGTTATTCCCTCAGCTGCAACCGCAGAAGCAGCTGTGGTGGCACTTGACTCCTTTCCCTTCCCAACGTGTCACAATTTCCATTCTGTTGACACAACTCGCTAAATGCTCCCAGCATCCGGGGAATAATTAGACTGGCTGGAGGGCTGAAGCAACGGAAACCAGTGGAATTCCTTCGCAGACCCCTAGCGCATTTCAGTGTGTCATGCCAGGCTGTCTCCAGCAGGTTTCATTTCAACTGAAAATGTCTTTGCGGGTGTGGATGAAAAATCCCAGCAAAAATTAAATGGTGCAGCTCAAATGTGAAACTCGATTTAGCAGATGCTTTCATCTAAAGTGTCTTACAATTTGGACACTTGCATGTATTAATAGGTGCAGTAGACGTGTTGTTCACAGATCAACACTAGGGCTTGAACCTATCTCACCTTGGTGTCATCGAACCTTCAGACTATTAGTCGATCCTTCCTCTGGAATACATTGACTCCGATAGGGGCTTATATTCTCCGTTTAATTAATAATTATTTAGGATGGATTTGGAGGACCTGGCAAGGGGCATAGAAATACAATACCAATGATCTAAATATGTCAAATAAAAAGAAAGACTTTTGAATTCTGTGCGTTTTCAGAGGAAAGCCCTGTCTGTGTTACTGAACTCATCTCAGTGTGGACTGAGTGGAGAACTGAAGATGATGGTACTATATGATCTGCTAGACCTCAAACTGTCACATTTCACTCTGTGTTTCATCGTTTCCAACATAGTTCTTAGAGGATAGACCCATTAATATTTTACATGTTGAAAGAAATCCCTTTGTGGTGTATACCCAGAGCTGCATCGTTACACTTGGCATGATTGACTGACATTAGAGCATTAGTCACACATTTATAACAAATATTCAGTTAGTAAATATTTAAAAAGGAATTAAAAAGACTAAATATACAGTATATACTTAATTTATTTTAATTTTTGATGTTTCTCCATCGAAGAAATGCATGTCATTCCTGTAGTAATCTTCAACCTTTCCAAATATCCCGTCTTTAAACTGCATTGGCAACCTTTCCAAACTTTGCTTCATGCATTTTGCTATACATGTATTGATGTTTGCTGGAGATGAAGCAGTTTGCATGTAATGTCACTTCTCGAAGTGATTAGTCTTTTCCACTGTCACTTAAAGAGTAGTTTTGTTTAGCAAAACCATTTAGTAAAAAAACAGTGAAACTAAATGGGCAGTTAATTTCTGTCACTGAAATGTGTGTTGACACAGCATGTCAGCCAGTCTGTAAAAAGTGTTTCTTTCCACTTTATTATACCTAAAGGGTAAATGGGGAATCATTCAAACCAAACATGCATAGCTAATATGCTAGGTCATTGCACGTTTATTGCATCTGCCATCTTTGATTCCGCAATAGCATTGCACAATATGTGATTGCGTGTTTGGAAGTCACAAGGTATGTATATTGGCTCGTTCCACAATCTAACCTAAGGTGACATAGCTAATATACTGTAGTTGTTATTGCTCAATAAATAGGACTGTTCATTATTTGTTTTGAATCTATAGTGCCCAATACTATATTAATACCATAGCTCTGCATTTTTATCAGACAATTCACACATCAGCACTACCAGAGGTATACAGACACAAGCCAGTCTGCACCATGTGTGTTTATAACACCACGCCAAATGAATTAGTTTGTCACAAACTCTCAAGTTGTTGTCTGAAACCTGAGTGAAGGGGAGAAGCTTAGCAGGAAATCATTATGGCTCTTTGTGTGCCTGTCTTGGAGGATGGACTGATATTATCACTGACCTTGACGTGCCAGAGCAGCTCAGCTGATGCCACAAAACTCATGCGAATCCAGATTAGTGTGTGTGTGTGTGTGTGTGTATTGATTGTGGCTCAGGTTTACTCTGACAGAAGAAGCATCAACATACTTAATCTGATGAGCAAACCGCGCCTGAAGGGTTATTAATAATTTATTTCTGCCATTTTATATCCCCCCTCACATCTCCATGTGCCTCAATGTGATATGTGTGATGTAATACATGATATAAGCAATACGCGATATGCTGCACAAAACAACAAGGGTGCTAATTTTAGCTGTATGCTGGTGGACCACAACATGGTTGGCTCGCAAGATGTAACAAAGTTGCTGAACAATAGGTTTGTATGATTATGATTGCTCATTAGCAAAATCATTAGCCTCATACTAATGCAAGTATGCAACTGTCATCATATTATACACTGATTGCACTGCGGAGTGTTTGCTCTGTAACCTTTTGGTCTTGTCACCTTTTGTTGTAACTAGAAGTGACTATGGCTTTCTGTAAATCCTCCTCAGTTGTGGAGATTCGTCGTCAAATTGCATGGATCTGAAGGCGTCATTTATCTCTGTATTCACAGGCGCAATGCTCCCCCTGGTAATTTTCACGGTGTTTTTGTTATGCAAGTCACAGATTGGATCCATTTTGTGCCTTATACTGTGGCTGTGGCAGGGTGTTATCAATCTATGGCCGCACTGACAGTTGGTCTCTGGTGACAGCATTGCCCACGGTATCAGTGCATAAGCCAGGCAACTCTATGCTCCTGTCTTCTGTTTTAGTCACCGTGGTGACAGAGCTTGACTTGAACAGGAGGAGAAATGGTTATGTTAGAGCAGTGGCTAATATATGCTAGCATGTGCAGAGATATTTTTGTTTAGTGTTTGTCAATATATATATGGGTAGGTAGGTTGGTAGATGGTTTGGTATATAGCCTAATGTAGATCGCTAAAGTGGTATATATATATATATATATATATATATATATATATATAGTGTAGATATATTTGTTGCTATTTCTTATTTGGTAGATTAGTAGATGAAGTGAATTGTTGAATTGAAGTTGATGGATTTCTTGTAAAGATCAATGAATAGCTAAGGAGGAGAAGCGAGGCATTGTGTTTCGTGTGGTCATGGTGTCATGGTGTCATAGTGTCTTTACACCGCTGTTTTGCCCCCCCCCGCATCTAAAAAAGAAAGAAAAATATATTCCTAACACGACAAAGCAGAAAAGCAAGAATTCTCTCAGCTAACCCAAACCTGGGAGAGCTGGGCAAGATTTCACAACAGACTGATTGGACCTGTCAATCCTCAGCCATCTGATTGGATTTGGTCCGGGCAGGGTGTCTGCGCTTGTGAAGCCGAGCGGACCAGGGTTCACCGCAGAGAAGAAGTGCTCAAATAAAGTCCCACTTCACCCCCTCTCCCCCCCATCCTTGCTTTCTTTCTTATCTGGGAGGCACAATCAGATAAGCACCGCGCCCAGCGCCGCAGATTGATTGATCTCTCACTGTGTGAGTTCATATGTCAGGTAGTGTCACACTTCTGCCACCAGGGGGCTATTAGTGCAACAGTTGAGCCTTTAGAGCCAGACATTTAATATTCCACTCATGGTTACTAATGTGTAATTCTGTCTCGGGGGCTTCCTATCAGAGCAGGGAGTTAAATTACTACGCGGTTACAATGGAAGATGTGGGATGACGCTCATGGCGATACTTGAACTGTCTTCTTCAAGCTAACTTTTCCAATGCGGTCTTCGCTTAATGTTATTAATGGACAATGCGTGAGATCTGGAAGAGGCGTTCTAATATCAATATTTTATGTAGGCTGAATAAAACATAATCAAACTGTATATTAAAGATTTGGTTATTTCCCAGGTGCATCATTTAAAGGCATGGTCAGTCATTGCAGAGAAGGCTTGCAAACTTCTATCTCAGATCAAAACAAAAACACCTCTCCCTTCAATGCCATAGGATGCTCCCTCAGAAGCACAGGAAACACATTGCGGAGTCTAGGATAGTGTTGTTGTACGTGGTGTATGCCACCATGTTTCACCAAATGTCTCCTTGCATGTCGCTAGATTATCATTCTCTGTTCATGCTGATAAAATAACCTGGTACCTCTACACCGTAAATAGAAACATAAACAATGTCGCTTGGCTTCACAATGTGTGTGGCAGAGCTTCGGAGGGAGTTTGTTTGATTTGAGATCAAAGACAGCAAGCGTTCTGGACAATGAACCCTGCCTTTAAAGTGGAGAATATTACAGCTGCACAGGTTTAAGCTTGTGTTTTTTTTTTGCTATTTCATTTAGTTTCACCATAATATGGGCCAAACTAACAGTGTGAGCACTTCAAATGAATCCTTTGGAAACCTCAAGCGTCGGGAGTGTAAGCTCACAAAGCCAGTGGCATCAGTGGCAGGACCCTCACAAAGCGTAGAAGAATGCTAAGAGATAATTAAGTGAGAGCTCACATTCTGCCTATACCGCAGGTCTTCAAGTACGCTCTTCATTCATAATTAAACACACTTGACTCGCATACAAATTCCTTGTCTAAATGTGTCCCATTTGTGCGGCTTTTGCACATGTAGCCTCGATTTTAAACTGATACGATGTCTAACAGTCATGTAGTGTGCTTGGAGCAAGCATAAACTGCATTGACGTCCTCATATATGGTAGGTATAGAGGGAGACCGAGACTGCACCGCTGTACATGGATTGTAGGAGGTTTGCCACAATTATTGATCATTAATTTTTTGAAACAGATTGCGCACTGGGGTTTTTAATTTCATTCCACAAACGCTGGTCTTCTCTGGCCCAACAAAGACTTCTTCATCAAAAACCAACTGATCCAAAGGGAGACTGACAGATTGAGAGCAGCGCTTCTTGTCAGCCATTCAATTACCATGAGATTCACAGCATGCAGTGTAGGGACGGCTGCGTGCCGTGGCGTTGTGAGCTATGCATTATTCAGTGCAGCATGCGGCGGTCAGTGCGTGTTTATCCACGGCTCCATTTCCTGCTTCATCTACATGCATTCAAATGTGACAACAGTGCACGCAGGATCCATCCGGTAGCAAGGCATTACCGAACGTCTGAGTCGAGTCGAGTCTAAGAGACGACTTGTCGAACAGTGACCCGTCCTTGCACATTAGGCCGCAGAGAGACGGCTGATTTTCCCCCATCTAACATGTTTCCTTCATTAGTGGCACTGCGATGTTTCTCACAATCCATTCTTAGTTTCAGACCAAATAGCTCCCAGGTACCATTTTAATATCGTTTATATTCCCGGAGCCTACAGCCTCCTCAATGCCATCATTCACTCATCCAAAATCACTCTCATCTCATCAAACTTGTTTCTGAATGCAAACATAAGATCTACTGTATAAACAGTATTATATTATTCATTATTATGTATAATACATGGTGAAAGAAAAGTGTGCTCTACATGCAAGGATATTTTATATTATTATCAGTCAGCGTTTTTTGTTGTCATTGGACCCGACACACCGCACACAAAATTAGGTGGCTCCATCTAGATAAGAGCTTTTGTTTTCTGCATGCGTGAGTTAACATTCATAAGATTCATATGCAGTCACAGTAGTTCTCCGCTGGGTCAATCTGTCCTTTGCACAAGTTCTGCTGACGCCACACAGGAAACGTGCTTCATTAAGAACCCAGAGTGTCCCAGCACCGGGCAGAGCCTCGTCAAAGAAGCCGTTCATCCTCGCCAACGGTGTAACGGTTCACAGGACCAGGAGAGTTATTTCTGTCCCTAATGGAATCGAGTCCACCGTTATCTGCAGTTTTTATCAGTTGATTAAGTAATGCACTGTTCCGCCTCGCAGTCACTCAGGGTCGTGGAAGGTCAAAGCAAGGTCAGATCCAATCACGTCTTCCCGTGCTAGGCTCCGGCCGGCAGCTGTAATTGCACTCTGCAGACCTTTGGGGTCAGGCTAGAGATAAAATGTGCACATTGTTGCCGGGTCTGAAGAAGCCCTGGTTATCCAAACATATGGTTTCACATTTTTCTTGATAATTGTGTTGTCAGGCTTTGGTGTGGCAGTGTTTCAAGGTGACTTTGCGGGCTTTAGAAGTTAGCGGGATGATAGCCTGTGCTTCGCCATGTTTGACGAAAAGGTGTTCTGGGATGTGCCTGTCGCTCACACCACGGGAGGTTACATCATAGCCTTGTATTAAAATAATAAGTGGCTCTCGGATATCACTTTAGGCAAGACCCCCCTGGGAGCCTTGTTAAAAGCAGAGAGGTCTGACAGGTGGTCCAGCTCCCAGAATGCACCAGTGCGCTATAATGTGCACACATGCTATGCTGGAGCTCATTTGGTTGGTGGTTGCCGTGACTCCATATACACCGTGTGCGTGCCTGCAAACCACATACACACTCTGCTGTGGGGGCCTGTGTGTGCAGGGAGCACGGAGGAGTCAATGATATCAGAAAATTGCAGCGCAGCGTCAGCTAATTGCCTATTGAGTGCATATATTGTGTTGAATCATTTGCTTGCATGCTGATGAAGCATGGGGGCCCAATGTTTCAGCTCAGGAACAAGCTGTTGCTCTGGTTGCAAAGGAGAAAGCAGGTTATCTAAATGACAAAATGACCTCACTCCACTGGCTATGAAAACACCACTGAAGAGGAAATCACTCCACCTTGCTATAAACATGAACTTTCTGTACAAGTGTCCATTAGCCGTGAACGCACGCAGCCGCTAATCCCATTTTTTTATTTAATTTGTTTTAACTGTTTGTGCTTGTGAAATGCAATTAGCCATATGGCAACACAGGGCTCCTTACTTCCTATTGGCTGAAGGCATCTTCTGGCTATGCAGGTCACCCCCCCCTCGTTCCCCACACAGTGAGTGAGTTCGCTTGTATTCCATCATGTCGCTGTGATGGGCAGACTCAGGTTTTGCACCCCCACCCCTCCCCAACCCACACACAGGACACACACACACAAAGGACACAGATACACACACACACACACACACACAAACACACACAAACACACACACACGG
>JAODUH010022570.1:0-24937 GCA_027564835.1 Typhlichthys subterraneus
ATATATATGGAGCACTATAGCATTACAGCTTAAAGATCATGCCCCATGTCTGCCCCAGATCATTGTTTATATTGTTAATACTCATTTCTTCAGTCACTATCTAGCTATACTGCCACCATTGTAGAGGGAGGGGTAGATGACTGTGTGAGCCTATGGTAGCTGTAGGGGGAGGATGAGTAGAGAGGATTGCGCACCACTCACCGCTGGGGGGGTGGGGAGGGGGGGTATATGTACCTCCTTCATCATTCTGAGGTTGTTCTTCATCATTCTGCTCTCTGCTGAGGGTGAGATCTGCCACTTGCAATCCTGCACAGCTGTCGAAGCCATCTGAATGCATGGACGTCACAGTGTAGGCCTGGTCGCACACAGCTGTTAGTAAGAGGCACGCACGCACTCACGCACACACACGCGCGCGCACGCACGCTCGTGGCCAGGCATGCTTGGATGGCGAGAGTAGAAGATGGGGAGAAAAGATAAAAGTTTATTTGTGACAGAAAAATAACAGCCTTTCAGTGGAGCACACAGCTTTTAAAGATAAAGGGATAAGGATAAAGATGAAATGTAAGAGTGAGAGAGAGAATATAACAATAAAACTACATGTTGATTTATGGACGAGGCACAGTAGAGGGACAGGCAGATAAACAACAGCAACACAATCACAGCCACGACCTGACAAACAACCAAAATTAAGAAAACCCTATAATTAAATTGCTTACAATTGGCACTCATTTCCTACAGGAAATAAAGGGTGACTCACCAATCTCCACCTCCTCGGGGGCCCCTTGAGCATGTGGGGTTAAAGGTACTGCAATGTTTCACTCTGTAAATAGCCATTCCTAAACTTTGTACTGCCATCTAGTGGCTTACACACAGACATGTTAAATCCAAGGAAATGGCGATGTCTGCAGATCCCTCTATGGAGCTTATATATATACAGTATATAATACTGTATGTATATATAAATATATAGAAACAGAAAAAGAAATATATATCTCATTTTTTTCTTTCACGTGACTGTACAGTAAATGCAATATATATGGATAAAAGCATATTCAAATATACATTTTTAGGTACAGTATATCAATATTTCTTGTGGCCTGAAACATTGCTCAATTTTAAAAATATTTTTTTTTTCCAGATACAGAGTTTTGAGAGATGGAACCATTATGAAGATGAGCTCTTTGAGGAGAGGACCTCAACTAGGGCTTCCTTCACACCAAGAAAAACAACAACTAGTGGTGAAAACTTTACATACACACTGACGACAAAAATGCCTGTAGTTGCTCACTTAATGGCCTCTGTCCTTGTGAGTGTTTACATGACATTGACGAAGAGAGAGAGAGAGAGAGAGAGAGAGAGAGAGAGAGAGAGAGAGAGAGAGAGAGAGAGAGATGACAAAGCATTACTTTCTCAAGAAAAAAGTGCATTTCTAGGTGATCTTACTTTATGGCATTTAGATTTTACCGTTATTGAATAGGATATCATTTTTTAATGGTACAAGCATGGTAACTCCATGGAAATTTACAATGTTCTTAACTTTTATTACTACTATAACTTAAAGTTAATTACTTTTATTGCAATAGCTATGACACATCCTTTGAGTATTTATCAACATATCTCTGTCCGATAATTTTCATGAGCGTTAATTCCTTTTAATACCGGCATTTTGTTTTCTAAAAACACAAGCTAAACGCACCAGTTAATGAATCTCATTCACTGACAGAAAAGCATTTGTCTTCGTGTGTCACTGTGTTTTATCTTCCGCACGTAACATCCGTTCAGTGAAGTATAACGAGGGTGTGTTTTACAGTGAGACCCTGCTTGCTAAAACACTGTGGCCAACTGTAACTGTACCCCTAGACTGACAACATGGGGACCCTCTGGGCCATTAATCATCCCTTCCACACCACCACCCCCGCGCGGATGCACTTCACCGTGGAGCAGATTATTGTGCCTCCGATAAAGTGTTTATGTTGCAGCAAGGTCAACGTAATTCCTGCTCCAGATAAAGCAACACGGAGAGACCTGCTAGCACTCTGCTCAGGGGTCCTGAAACCTGCTGATAACATTGCTCTGAGGGAAATGATTCTCTAACCAGATAACAGGGAACAGGAAGATTGAGGAGGAGAAGTATAGGGAGAAGATGGAGCACCTGTATTCCCAGCCAACAGGTCATCTGTGATTGCTGCAGGCCACACAAACACACACACACACGCACACACGCACACACACACACACATGCACACACACACAGATTAAACGAAAGGACAGTGGTTGCCCATTTACTCATATACTGTACCATGGTTTACTTAGCTTAGGGGTGTAGAGTCATCGGAGATAAATGTAACATTTTGTCCCTGATGTGGACTGTGTTACCACTGTGTGCTTTATGAAATGATGGTGCTTTAGTCAAATCACTTATATTTATAACAAAGAAAATAAATAAATAAATATTATATTTACCAGATACATACAGATGTGCATGCCATATTATATAGACAAAAATACATATAGCCTATGTACACATTTCTGTTCTATATTAATCATGAATATTTGGGATTTTACTTTTATGCTGCATGCATGAGATACATTTCAAGGAACAATATTAATAGATTTCAGTTTTTGTGGTGACTGGAAATAAGGCAGCTCTGCCCCTTTCAGATAGAAACCCTCCATTGCATACAACATGAAAGTTTCCTTAAAACGTCTGTGAAATATTGATAAACATGTAGAATAAGAGAAATATGTACTGTATTCTATATTTTTTATAATGTTTGCTAATAGATAATAATTGCGTGAAACAATAGATTTCATAGCAGTGAAATAATATTAAACTGTATCATATTCTATAATTATACAGTATAAAGCAATAGTATGAACCATAATTTGTTGTAAATTGTTGTATTTATTTATTAAACAGGTGAATGTTCAGTTCTCAGTTGCAAGCACCTTTGTGACAAAAAGTACACACTTCAAAATTATACATAAGCACCAAAACGTACTAATACTTAAAGACTAAACAACATCAGCAGAGGTAGGTATTCTAGAGCAGTGCGCTATTGTCTTGCATCAAGAAGACCTCCAGGATGGCTGTGCTCAAGGAGCCGTGAAATCTCCTGTGACATGTCAACCTGCTGAAACAACTGCTGTGTACCTCCCCTATAACACAAAGTCACACTACACAGGGTCCATCCTGAATAACAAGGAGCCCAGGTGTCACCACAGCACGATACAACACAACACAGCACACCCAGAATAAACGCATCCACACCTGCGCACATACACACACACACACACACACACACACACACACGCACACACACACACGCACACACAATCTCACTTTCAGGGCCTTACAATGTTGTGAAGTAGCGACTCTGTCCGCGACCAATGCCAATATACTGTAGGCATGTAAAATGAACCTGAGGTATGAGTGTAATCAGGAGGCTAAAACCTAGACAGGCATGGCCCATGGTGAGCTATGATTATCCACCGGATGGGAAGTGTGGGTGGGGGAAATATGGGGGCGGGGGGGGGCACAAGATTCATGACAGTGCCTTGTGGGCTGATTACATGCCCGACCAAATACGTGCAGCAAGCGGATATTAAATCAACACTGCTTATTGCTATAACAGTGCAGGACAAAGCCCGGGTTTGTAGGCTAAATGTGTCTGGGGCTCATTCCTTAAAAGCACTTGAGGCGGAGGGGGGAATTGCATTTCCATTGGGCCCGTGGATGATTTAAGCAATCTTGTACTCCTCAGCAATGATTAGTGGTGATGGTCCCCTAAATTCTGCTGTCTAAATATATTGCTGTGCTAGTAGGCCTGTCTGTTGTTCTGCAATAGAAGGTGGGAGGGCGTACTGCCGTTGAGGTCACTTTAGCTGGATTAGCAAACAACAATGGTATCTGGATTAGCAAGCAACAATGGGCTCCAGCAATAGGAATCATCTCAGGCATAGTGACACAAACTGTGTCATTACAAGTTATTGTCATGAACAGATTTTGAATGAGTCAGTTAAGCCCTATAGACTGATATGAAAAGAATTCTGACAGCCTATCTTGATTCTCATGTAGCTTTCTGAAGCTTTTTGATAGCTTTTTGACTTTACTTAGCTGCATGGGAAGTGTTATAGATTTTACTGTTAGTTTATTGATAAAAACACTAAAAATGAGTAATTACACTCTTTCAGCGGCCTGTTTAGCAGACACCTCAGGAGTCGATCAACTCAAAGGCAGAGAGCTATACTGTACATTGATAAATGTACAATTATGTTTCTTTTGATTTATGCTGCTTTGCCTAAGCTGCTGGCAGATGTAGAGAAAATAAAATAAAACAGAACAGAACAAATATTTCTGTTGGAAAAAAGTGTTGGAATGACAGTATATAATTAGTATTTATAAACTATTTTTGTGGACCTACAATACAATACTAGTTTTCTTAAAGTGGGTAAACTGTATCCACGTCACATAAATGTACAGTATGATGTACACATGTTGCACTGTTTTGTTCTAAATATTCAGTTGCTGTTTCTATTATTGTGCTATAACTATAACTATATATGCCTTTTGCACTTCTCTGTATTGAGCTTGTCTCTTGTTGCAACAATGTAATGGGTCAATAAACAGACATTTGTACCCTGTTATCAAATAATGAAATCCTGGGTGCTGTTCTCCACACATTGCATATAAGATGATGTCTGACAAGTGAAAACCATCTGCTCACCTTGCGAATACACATCTGCCTAATTCAGTTCTCAGCGGGAAAGTGCAGAATTGATTGGAGGATCGTTCGGTTGTGTCTGATGAGTGCTTGCTCTCGTGTTGAGTGACAGAAGCAGAGAGAACAAACCACAATCACTAACCACCTGCTGTTGACTATGGTGATGTGTGTGGTGAAAGGCAGGCAAGACTGCTCGAGGAAAAAGACTACACAACATACCTGATACATTTTAGCTTATTGTTTTTGATAGGCTAACATAATGATTTATTAACACATAGGGATCATGATTCTCATGATTCTGACATTATTCTTGTCTTTATGCCTTCATGCCTTTAAACATGTATACACACTGTATATATATTTATCATATGTCATCTTTTTAATGCAGATAACAGACTACTAAACCTTTAAGTTACATCAGGTACATTACTGAAATGATCAGGCATGTCACGGATTAGCCAAAGTACCTTTATGGCGCAGCCAACGTTTTCTTGACAACATGACGTGAGCATTTAAAAAAACATGGTATATTAGTCTCTGTTGTCGGTTTGGTATATTAATCACTTTTGTAGGATTGATCTTAAAAACTTGTTTCTATGACAACATCTCCAGGTTTGACTGGCAAGCTGAAGAACTGGCAATCCGACATCATGTCAAGAGGCAATCAAATCAGCTAAAGGATGTGTTAATAATGAGAAACTAATAAAATAGTCATGATTTCAATGACCCAATATGGCAAGGAAGGCATTTTATTTGAATGTTGCTAATTTGATGTTTTCAATATAATGTGGTCGTGGCATTATACCAACATAACAGCCTGAGTCCTCTAACAAGAACATTGTATTTCAAGGCAAAGCAGTCCAGGCAAGTTTAGTTTATTTGACACCTTCATATGCAGGGCAATTCAACAAACAAACTAACAAACACACAAACAAACAAACACACAACATAGGCCTACAGAATAAAGTAGAACAGAGAAAAAAAGACACAATAGAATAATAAAAGCAATACAAGCCAGTGTACATACAACAACATGTATCTATTTTAAACTCACAAACAGCAATGCAAAAACAAATGATTCGTATAGAAAAACATTGCTGTTTTTGCATCCTTCCAGTCTGCACTCAAAAGAATGAACAACTCCTTTCAAATAGGAATATACTAGTGACCTGCAGTAGTCCTATTGCATATACTGTAGTCATACTATTCAAGACCCTTGCGTTATGGTGATGGGGCCCTCTAAAGGCAAAATAATCAACACAACTGGACTCTGTACTAGTCTGTAGTCACGATAGAGCGCCTTCTAGGGCCAGCTAGGGTAAGCAATGCTGGAGAAAGATTGTTGAAATCATCAATACAAAAACGCCTCTTCCTTCAATCCCTCAGAAGATCTGTCCTCCAAATTGGACACGCAATGCCAAGCCTGGGATATTGTTGTGTGGCAGCCTCCACCATTTTATTTGTGTTCCTATTTAAAGATAGGCCTATAGTAAGCGATTTATATACTTTTTGTAAAATGTATCAAATATCTCCTCGTAGTCCGCTATCCTACCAAACTCTGTACATGCTGAAAATAATATCTGGTACTTACACAGCAGAGCGTCTAAGAGAGCACCCGATGACATTGAAGGGAGAGGTGTTTTGTTTTGGATTTGAGTTAAACGTTTCCCAGTGTTCCAAAGAATTTATATATTTTTCAGATTTTCCCATTATTTTTTAGTACGCACACAGAATGGACCCTATGTTTGCTGAATTTGACAAAACGTGTATACAATACCCTATACTTGTAATGCTAGTGCCCTGGACAATGTAAGGATAGTAGCTGGGTTAACATTGACATGATTGTCATTCTGAATGATGTTTACATGGGATGTGATCTAATATTACATGTAACCGGTCCCGCTAGTAAACATGTTGACTAGACTCTGCCGCAGACACCGAGAGAGAGACTATTTGTGTGGACTGGTGCATACGGCCCCAGATACAGTCAGCGTATCATTGCCATATTTATTGTGTGTCACAATTATTTTGTCCAGACTTTGTACAGTAGCTGTGCAGAATACCTAACATAATATTGTCTCTAATCAATTTGGCATTCAAAGAACAGTAGCCTAAATTCAAGACATGGGGAATGTGTAGAAGAACACAGAAGTAATCTGGTTTATTGTAACCATTTACATGGCAGCATTTTTCTTTTGATCGGGTTATGGTTAATACTATCCCTCTGCAATCAAATTAAATGTCAATCAATTCATGTTTTGGGACTTTCTGTTTCAGATGAGTTTATATTGAGCATATTTATTTAGTTTAGGTTTGTAAAACAATTTTAATCTGAATATTATATTGTTCATGTAAATGCATAGTGCTTCACAAGCCTTGTCCTGGGGACTCACTACTCTGCATGTTTAAGATGCCCGCTTACTCCAACACATGAATGGGTTGTTATCAATCTCTGCATAAACCTGATTGGGCCAGGATTAGGAAACACTGACATTGTGTTAAATAATTTATAACACAGATATTGTGTTTCCCTTAGATTTATTGAACTAAGGAAACACAATTAAGATATACATTTCAGTTAGCATGGGTTTAAATAAAGTATACAAACTTGGATAAAACAAGAACCTGAATAAGTATACAAATAGGCTACAAGTTCATATGGCCTTTTGCATATTGGTTTGAACCTATTTGTTGTTACGTTCAAGTCACACTCACAGGTGTTAAAGCCACAGACTATTTCTGACTGTTTTAACAGGTGTTATATTTAAAGGCTACCATAGCCTAATCTATGTCTATTGAAATGTGACAGAGGGCGCTGTTGCCATATATTTATGAGGAAAGAAGCAATAGTCTTATTGTTATGAGTCACTCGAGGTAATAAATGCCCATGATGTAGAACCAACAGGCTACTTTAAAATTGTTTTTTAAACGTGGACAGAAGACACATCACGTAGGATCTACCTTTATGGGGATCTGCAGAGAGCCAGCAACAAATATGTCGCCTACAGAAGAGCAGACGTCCTCCACACATTTGCGATACCAATTACAAAACTGTATATAATTTAAAATAGATGATTCATGTCTTTGACATTTCTCAATTTCTCTTTTAAGGACAACGAATGAATATTTTTGAGATGTGATAAATATAATAATACGTATGGGTAAATATATTCATTGACAAATGTGAAACCTTCCTTTATTAATGATTTAAAACTGTTCTTTTCATCACTGAAGAAAATAAGTTAAGGTAAAATTGTATGCTCCTTCTGACCTGATTTTTTTGTGCCTTGTTTCATAATTTTAACTTGTAGCATGTCCCCCATTTATTTATTTATTTAATTTAGATATTACATTTTATTTATATAATTGTGTTATAATGCGTTAATTGTTTATTATAATGACTATGAGAAACTATCTGCGAGTGTATATGTTTGTTGTTAAAATGTTTAACAACACATCAACACTTCCGGGGTCATGTGAGGTAGACGCTGTGCAGGAGTTTGTAAACAACAGAGGTATAATACAACTGCACGTTTAGGACTACTAGGCACGTAGAACTGTGTTGTATGCTGCTGCGTGTAAACTAACCGTATGCTTAATAATCCAGGCCAGCAATTTTATTATTCATTTTTCGCTTTCATAATGTTGACCATGTCTACTCAAGGAGGATGTCTTGCTAGATGGAACGGCTGCCGAAGGTCATTCCTGCTTGCTTTCTAATATCAGAGACTACTGGCTACTAACAGGGGTATAAAGGGAACCCGTCCACGGCCTGACTGCACCGTACACACTTCTGGTGCTCATGTTAACTGAGTAAATGTGCGTTAATCCGATTATTACATCTAAACTGTAGACACCGGTACATTAGCCGTAATATCCTATATTTGGATATGTGATATATCGTCACAATTAACTAACATTATCATTCATTATTATGACTGGCATATTTATTTCTACTACTGGAACGTGTGGCATTCTTCCAATTGTTTTTTTTCTTGAGTGTTGTTGTAGACCAACAATTTGTCGTATTTTATGATGTCATCGGGTTTCTAAGGTTAGCATTGACGTTAAATGTTGCCATGTCTAAACTTAAGTCAGGGTTAATACTGTACCAGTATGAATGTGCAGCAATTAATTTTTATTTCTTCCAGAATGGGTAACTTCTCATCCTCTGCTGGTGGTTTGTCAAGTGGGGCTTGCTCACAGTTTGTCCAAGTAAGATAATATTCACGTTACCTTATTTGTTATTTATTATTAAATGTTTATTATTGCAAATCACATAGCAAATTACAAAATGTATGTCATTGATTGAAAAAAAGGCTAGCTAGAAACCTGGTAAATAATTTTTAGCTTCTTTTAATTTTAGATGCAAAAGATGCAGTATTCTGTGTCTCTCTTGGCCATTTAAAAAAATATATTTAGACCTAAAATGTTAAAGTCTGCCCACCTTTGATATCTCTTGTAATATGGCAAAGGTGAAGAACATACTATGCAGTGTTAATTATTGCATGGATGTGCAAGGCTCTGTTCAAAATGTCTACTTGTTAACTTATTCCCTATAGTAAATAGAACACTAACTAGGGAATAAGGGCAGACGGCCGTTGATACAATTTGGACACTTATCCACTATGGTAGTCTATCTTTTTCTTACAGTTTACACAGCTAAAATGTTTACCATATGGCAGGGGAGAAGCCATCACATTGTACCGGTAAGATGTCTCATGCTGGAGACAAAATACTCTGCAGGCACTGAGTGACTCTCACGTGAATTACATCGCCCTATACAGTACCCTAGTTGGTAATAATTGTGCCTTTGCGGAGCTTCATTCCTTAGTAGTATCGATATGCCCACATTAATGAGTAGGCTACCGTAGTCTGAATTCACTGAAGAGTGTATGTCAACTGAGTATGTACACCCGTAGTAATAGCCTAGTTGCCCATGGCACTCTTGGTATTTCTACTTTATTATTTAATCACAATGAAAATGTGCCCCTTAAAGTTGTACACAGGATTTATCTAGAAATCTAATCTGACTGCTTTTTCTTCTGTCAACACAGTATGCATTATGGTATACATTGATTGTAGTCGTGTACATGGTCTGTACACTAATTTTGGAGTGCCTCTGCTGTGAAGATTTTCTAATGCACTATTTAGTGAACATAAAATTCAGTTGGGATTTTGAACGTTACAACATGGCTGATTCACTATATAGTGAACGAGTGTACATTTCAAACACAGCCTGGGTTTTTTAGACTACACTTGAAATATACTATTGTATCTATCTGTTAGATTCTATTTGTTGTTTTCTGACTTTCCAGGAGGTGGTTTCACACAACTGCATAGTCATATTCTCAAAGACAACATGCCCTTATTGCAAAATGGCCAAGAATGTATTCAACGAAATTGGTGCAAATTACAAAGTGATTGAACTGGATGAGCACAATGATGGGAGGAGACTGCAAGAGGCATTAGCTCGGATAACTGGTGCTAGAACGGTAATAGACATTTAACTGTTTGTGTATTGTAATTGGGCATATTAAATGTACTATTGGATGTGCAATATCGTCCAAGAACATGACCTTCCTTCCACTGGAGTAGCTTTGAATGAACATAAAATGAATGGTTTACAACTGTCTGTGTGCTAAGATGGCGTGTATGTGTATACATTATGCTATGTGTGTGTGTGTGTGTGCGTGCGTGTGCGTGTGCGTGTGCGTGTGTGCGAGATAGGTGCCAAGAGTTTTCATCAATGGGAACTGCATTGGGGGTGGCTCGGACACCAAACAGCTTCACCAGCAGGGAAAGTTACTGCCCCTTATTGAGCAGTGTGCTTCCTGCTGTGCAGCCAACAGCTATGATGGCTCGGGCAGCGGCCACTTTGAGCCGACCAGATGACTAACCGTTCTTGTTGTATTAAGCCCTATATTTATGGAATGTTTACTTGAACTTGCATGACATGTTGTAAACATTTTAAGCACTTATTTGTTGTTTATTTATAAAAATGAATTGAGTATGTAAGATAAGGCTTATCTGCTTTTTTTTTCTTTCACCCAAGATTGTAGGCTACAGTATTATTAGATCTGCCATCTTGTGTGTTAGTTTTGGATAAGCTCTTAACAGAAATCTGTATGTGGAATAATTTAAATCAACATTTGAGTTATGTTTTAATGTTAGTTGTGGTGAGTAGATAACACTTAAATGCACTTTATGTCTACATTATTGATTAAAACATGTTCCAGTAGTACAGATTAAAGATATCCTATACTGTATTGGAGAAATAATTGCTGCCACTATTACATTTCTTCCCTGTTAGAGATTTTGAGAACTTGTCGAATATAAATTTGTATGTGAATTAAAAAAAGAGATAAAATATAAAGATGTTTTGACAATTATGGATGCAATAATAATGTACAATGTATTTGACACCAGGGGTGTGCCGTGTCACACAACACGCGTACCAAGCTGCATCCTATGGGTCACTAGTGGTGGTCCATTGAAATTAGCTTCGCTGACTAGCACCACTGCTAAGCTGCTGCAGTGGTAACATACGTTCGCATTTAGTTGAGAAGAACAATCTACAAAAATGTCTGGGAGTGCAGGAGAATGGTGTCTAATGGAAAGTGATCCCGGTGTATTCACAGAACTGATCAAAGGCTTCGGTAAGTGAGTAGGTTTTCTCATTTGATGTAACATGGGTACTGTAGCTAACTAGCTAGCTGCGGCGAGTATGCCGCACAGGTCAAAATCTTATATCTAGGATGCAGTGTATGTGTAAAAATAGAGCAAATTATATACACATACGGTACATTTTGCTATTAAGGTGTGGTTTGCTTCTGGGAGTTTGCATATTTGATGCCACTGATGACGATAACCGCTATTTTGACACATGCTAACTGGCTAGCATTACTCAGCGTCGATAGGGTAACACATGTTCATTCATAAAGATGCTCGTCAATATTAGAGAAGCCAAACGAGTCAGCATTACAGTAGGCTTCATTTACACCCCCCTGCTTTCTTGTACTCAGGATGTAAAGGAGCACAAGTTGAAGAAATATGGAGTATGGAACCAGAGAACTTTGACAACTTGAAGTAAGTTCTCCAAAGCCTGCAGTCATTATCCATATTGTTTGAGGTACTTCAACGCCTATTCTATTTCTAGACCCGTTCATGGGTTGATTTTCCTGTTCAAGTGGCAGCCAGGCGAGGAGCCGGCAGGGTCAATTGTCCAGGATTCAAGACTTGACAATATCTTCTTTGCTAAACAGGTATACGATTGTTTGCATAAAGTGAAGTGAACAATGGATTGTCATTGATGTGGCGTTTAAAGAAAATGTATGGTGTGCTTTGTCTCATTATTACAAACAGGTCATAAACAATGCTTGTGCGACCCAGGCTATTGTCAGCGTGCTGCTCAACTGTTGCCATCCAGACATGCTCCTTGGTGATACCTTGACTGAATTCAGAGAGTTTTCACTCAGTTTTGATGCAGCTGTACGTACTGTACTCTATGTATATTTCAGTTACTTGATTAATTCTCACCCAGCATTTATTTTATTGTATTATTTTCTTCCCAGATGAAAGGGTTGGCTCTTAGTAACTCTGAAGTTATTAGACAAGTTCACAATAGCTTTGCAAGGTAAGATGTTCATTCCATATTGATATACTTCACATTACTGGCAGCTGTTGATTTTATTTTGGAGATTAGTTGAGTTGGTTATGGTTGTTAGTATGTCCAAGTTATATTGTTATAGTTTTTTTCAATTATTACGTTCTCTACATCAGTGGTTGCCAGATACTGTAACATCCAATACATGTTTTAAACCATTGGTTAATGCTTGTAATCTTTGTGTACTGTTTGTAATTTTTCAGACAGCAGATGTTTGAATTTGATGCAAAGTCAACTGCGAAGGATGAGGATGCCTTCCACTTTGTGAGCTATGTCCCTGTGAACGGTAGACTGTATGAGTTAGATGGACTTCGGGAGGGACCCATTGACCTAGGTGAATTGCCCCCAATTAATATGACATGATTTTATAAATTTTGAGATGTATTCTTTAAATTACTGGTCAGAATTTTTACATGAGTAATATCTTTGCAAAATGTCATCACACACATCTTCAGTTTGTCTATCATCGGTCTGGTGGCCCGTTTTTTTCTTTTTTTCTTTTCATTCAGATAGGTTGAGGCAAAATGTAACCAGATTGGTCTTTTCCTTTTTCCCTGTTTTATTTTTTATTAAAAAAATGTTAAATGTATGTATTTATTTATTTATTTATTTATTTATTGTTCCAGGTACATGCAACCAAGATGACTGGATCAATGCTGTTCGCCCTGTTATTGAAAAAAGAATACAGAAGTAAGTAGCTAACTAATTCCTCACCTTCATTTTGTGTCACGCACACAACTTGTTGTCTGGTTTATCCTGCAATTTATATTCCAAAGCAATGTATGTGTATGCTGTCTACTGCATACCAACTATGGTCAAGAGATGACCCTGTATGCACTCCTGACTATGGATGGGAAGATATAAATACTGACAATAATCGTATCGTGGTGAATGTCCATTATCATGATAATCATGAATATTGTCACAAGTATGAATATTTTCACAAGTGACTAGAAAAAAGCTGTAGCTGTATTTTTCCAATAATCAATTGAGCCACTGAGGGGCGAATGGGAGAGCTTGTATCGGACGCGTGTTCTGTTTTAGATATCAAGAAGTCAGAAGAGTCTATCCATTTATTTGTTACATATGCTCACAGTTGTAGAATGTGGGATACCAATCATATTATCTAATTTCCAATATCATATAGACGAACCCTGATACCTCCTCGACCTGTTCACACGGTAAGAAACTGTATGACTTCCTGTTACACACACCTGTTGCAATCACCTGGCAGGTTGGGTATAACCACTTTCTCCCTAATAACGCCACCCAGTGTGCAAAACAAGTAGTACACATTTAAACCCTTAATTCGGCTGCTACATAAGCTATATAGCTCACTTGTGCCTTCCTGTTGTATTAATTTACCAATGTATTTATTACCCTGAATATTTGCAGTCAATCACTACCATGGCTGAAGGCTCGGCTTGCCCATTGTGTCCCCCCCAAATCGAATTTGTTGAAATACTGGTTTGAACACAAAAAGAATCACACAAAAAAGATGCAGTACCTACGAGAAACATTTAAACAATTCTTCCCAGTTGAGCCTGTTCTGATCCTCATTTTTGCCTGGACTAATTTTCTTCACATTATCCTGAGATGGCCTGTTTCTCTTTTTTTAAACGCCAACCTAGCTTTATTAATCTTTATGTTGTGGTTTCTGTCTGGCGGTGTCTACAACACTTCTCAAGTATGCGATTTTTGTTACATCCTCTAGGGCAGTGATGTGCATGTGGATGGGGCTTCTGGTTTTGGTCATCGAGTTGACTTTCATTGTCTTAGCTGTTTTGGGTGTAAAGCCAAGTTTTGACGCAGTTTGTGTATGTCTTCTATGGCGTTTGTGTGTGTGTGAGAAAGGAGAGTTATGTCATCTGACAAGATCATCCAGCTGCATTGTCCATTAAATCCTATACAAAAGTACAATATACATCCCTGTTAGACCCACGTCAAACTGGCTTCTGTACCACCGATAAAGAAAATAAATACAACATTGGCTTCATGGTTCCCACCAGTCATGGAATTTCTGGAATATCATGGAATAAAAAGACCTGGTCTATTCCGGACAGTAGTCATGGAATTTTTTAATTTTTGGCGATTGAATCATGGAATATCAGCACATTTTGTTTGTTGCAATTTGCATGTTTACATATTTACTATTAAAATTCCATAAAAATGTTTTTTGATGTAGCATTACATTTGAGATGACTATGAAATCTTTAAATTACTTGTCAGGTTTCTAAATAGTAACTACGCAAAATATCATCACATTAATTTTCAGTTAGTCGTTGCCATGCAATATTCCTTAAACACATTTTGTTCTGGTGACCTGGTTTTCCGTTCAATATACTGTACGTATTTGAAATTCAGGGAAAAAGTCAAGGATTTTGATATTTTACTTGGAGTGGCAACCCTGTAATATTTGTATAAATTCATGTTATGTTATTGTTATAAAGTGAAACATTTTTGTGTAAATAATACATATCTGTGAATATAGACTTTATGGGTATTATACATTGTCTCGCTGCTATTTATCTAATCTACCCTGGTCATCATACCACATTCTATTTGCCGCTGTCAAACTTAAAAAGCTAGCTTGAAACCCATGGGAGTATGCATCCGCCCATGGTTGTTGAAGTAATTCTACCCATCTGTCTACTCAGGTACAGCGAAGGCGAGATCCGATTCAACTTGATGGCCATTGTGTCTGACAGAAAGATGATATACGAGAGAAAGATTGCAGAGCTCCAGACACAGCTTGCTGAGGTACGTGGGGAGAAAAGCAAGAGTAGAAATTTGCGTTACTTGACAGGTTTTGATACATACTAATAGTCGGTTGAGCTTGGGAGGCCGGAATGGGCTGTGTTTTATTTATTTTTTTTTTTGTATGCAATTGTAAAATGTACACTTTCTAACAGCCAGTTGTATTGCAAAAGGTAAACTGTACTATGGTGGCAAATTTGGGGTTCTGTGTCAGAGTATAGAGTAACACAATTGGGCAATGTAACATAATGAAACCTAGCTACTGTAATTAACCAAGATGTTCTAGTGCGGTCTGAGCAAAAATGGATTTCACTGTAATTTTTAAAAATAAATATTTTAAAAGATATACCAGTGTCACAGTATATTAAGTAACATGTATATTCATGATCAGAATTGGGGCAGATGCACAGTCTGATTTATCAATGAACCAAATGCAATTATATGTAGGCACGTTGCTGCACCAAACACACTAGCTAGCAGAATGCATGGAAATCAAACATTTTCGGGAGAACCACAGAGCCTCGGGCTTATTGTTCCCCGAACGTTATGTTAGATTAAATTCCTGACCTTATTTTTATTGATTGCGTCAAACAAATATATTAAAGTTGTTGTTTCATATGTTCTACGGTATGGCGGTATATGACAAATTCACACCGTACGGGAAATGAAACGGTATACCACCCAGCCCTCATATGTTCTATCAAAGAAAGTGTAAATGACACAAAGCCAAACAATTCTCATACATACAAACCTATTTCACCCTGTTATTTCATGCTAGTAACATGTGCTACTCAACATCTACTCAAATATTTTTTTTAGCACACAGTTGTTGTTACTACTAAGGGTTTTTGTGAGAGATTTAAATTTGCATTAAAGATATAACCACAAAATGTTTAGTTGTTTGTCCACTTATCTTATTGGAATTTGGACCAAGAGCACAGAGGAAACCATACAGTGGACGCTCTCATATCTATGTACTACTTAGTTTTTTCTGTCTAAGGATGAACCGATGGACACAGACCAGAGCAGCACCTTTCTCAGCTCTATTCAGTCAGAAATAGCAAAGTACCAGCTTCTTATTGAAGAAGAAAATCAGAAACTTAAAAGATATAAGGTGGGTATTTCTCAAACGTCTAGTTGACAAGCTTTGGAAAACCTGTTTAAAAGTGCTTACAACAAAGTGTTATACACAACACGTCATACATAGCAAAGAAATTACCTTTTTAGAATAACTTCTGTTTTACAGAACAATGTTTTTTTAAATATTTCATCCTATTACATTACGATGTGTTAATAGTTAAATATAAATCTAAAAATATGAATTACTACAACAACAATATCCCTTAATTTATTTTACTGAATTGTGTAAATGTATACAGTGATATGTATTATTGTTATTGGTATACTTCTCAGCAGCGTTACATCCAGTTGTTGCTTGTTTTTTAGATTGAAAATATCCGACGAAAGCACAACTACCTACCATTCATCATGGAGTTGCTGAAGACTTTGGCAGAATACCAACAGTTAATACCTCTGGTGGAGAAGGTACGTTTATATTTAGGTTTATCTATGAATTCTTTAATTCAGACACCTAATGCATTCACTGCATCTACAGCACTCTAAATGCAAAGTTGATCAAATCACATTTGTATCTTTATTTTTTATTAAAATATTAGCTGTATGACATACGTAAAATATGTTGTCATACTGAAATGTAACAATCTGATTAGGGCTAACTAATTTCCTATTTTATATACTTGAGGTAATCAGGATTTAATCAAAAGTTTTTCCAGATGTTTTCATTTTATTTTCATGCATAGGTGTTTTGTACTGCCATAAACAAAGGATGAAAATAATGCAAAATGGTGTGTTAACACAATATTTAAGCATTTACTCCCAAGGGGAGTAAATGCTAAATTTAGCTGGGATCAGTTTTCATCCTGCCCGCTAGAGGGCATCTGTTAACGCAAACACAAACATCTTAATGTCTGTGTCAGGCTAGACGTATGCGTTATCCTTCATATGGTGTCTGCTAATTTAATATTTCTGTGTTCCCAAGGCAAAGGAAAAACAGAGTTCCAAAAAAGCCCAGGAGGCAAAGTGACAGCACACAATACATCAGAGAAAACCCTAATAATACACATACACACACACTGTTTTATCTAGCAGCCCCACTTGCATTACGGTAACAAAAACATGATGCGTGCACGCACGCACACACACTTTTCACGACTAACATTCATCTTAACTGACATTGAACAATGCATTGTACCATACAATCAAACAAGCAGAGGTGGAGAAATATCTGTTTGTAGCCTACAGTATATAAGAAATGAAAAGCATAAAAACAAAATGGGGGTGGGGGGGGGGGGGAGGGAGACACCCCTTAATGTTCCTCTGTAATGCATAGTTGAAGGAAAATGTGTTGTTTGTGCGTCTTATTTTCATAATAAAATGTGTCAATGTTTCAGTAAGGTTTGCTTTACTTTTGCAAATATCTTGTGATGGCTTGTTACTGTATGTCTTGCCTCTTTAGGTGTGCTATTGACTTTCATGAGTCCCTCCATACCCACAGAAGTGTTTGATTTCTAATTATGGGAGATCTTGGGAACATGTTTCAATGGCCTGCTGACTTGCCTATGTTGTGCCCTAATATATGTGGATGTCTTTTTTTTATGCTGGCAAACTACATGATACAAATGCACTTATTGTTTGACTGTAGATCATTAGCACCATCTGCTGGTGTGTTTGTGAAGGACAAAACTGAGTTCTGCAGCTACCTATATCCAATAAGTTGTATCTTATTTGTGTGGTCTGATCAAATTATATATTTACACACAAAGATATTTGAAATACTGCCAGACTGTCACCCAGATTGGAGCCACTTGCAAGTCTAGATGTGAAATTTAAGAAGAAGAAACAGAAGAAAACATGGAGGTCTCTTTATTATTTTATTTATTTTATCCCCCCTGATGTTAGTAAATGGAAATGGTACTTTCTCCTGTTATGGTCTGTTAATTATTGAAATATACTTCTGTCTGGCAGATCTACTTTACTTGTCAATCACATGAATTCCCCCACACACATAGCTACAACAGGTTGTAAACGGCGCTTCACAATGACATACCAACGGTCTGCAAGGGAGTTTTTTGGTTGTTTTTTGATTTTTTAGGGTATTTCTTGCGGCAACTCTCAAAACTTTGTGACATCTTAAAAAAAGAAAACTTGATTAATACATAATTAATAGTTTGCAGCACATTAGAGTGTGTTATCTTTGTAATTTGAATGCATGCAGGAATTTGTCAGAAGTGTGTCCTGCTTTACATTTGTAGCATTGACTAGTCAGGTTTGAGTGGGCTTTGGTTACATGCTGTGAGAACTGAAGGTACAACGCATTGGCTGTAATCTCTGAAAAAGTTGGATGATAATATAGCTTTTCATTAGCTTTATAAAAAAAAGAAAAAATCAATTCAGTACTGTGCAAACATTTTAGGCAAGTGTGATAAATTGCTGTGAAATACACATACTAAAAATATAAATGTATTTTGATCAAATTACAAAATGTGAAGTTGGAAAGAAAGAAAAATCTATATATCAATATTTTATGTTCCTACCCTTTGCCTTCAAACCAACATAATTTCGTATAGGTATACTTTCACTTTTAAAATCGATCTGATAAAACGTTCATATTTAAACACATTCAAACAGGGCCTATACAGTGAATGGCATGCAGTTTTCAGCAATTGTTTGTATGCACATGTAGATTGATGGATAGTGATCACTAGCTCCAAATGGCGCTGGAATATTTATAACTGATATTTCTGTGGGGCTTTCTGCCCATTGTCTAAATAGTTATTGTTTTATCTTATAAATGTTTTTCATTTTATTAAAATTATAAGGCAATTATTAGGGTGATTTATAGAGGGAACACATTCTACTTAGTATTATTTGTTGGCTTGCGTAGTTTGGTGTGTTTATAGTGGTCAGCCCTTAATAGTTGGACGTTTCTATTTTTGTCTCTGTTGTTTACCTTTGTGTGTTAAGTGATGCTTGGACCTGAGTTCACTGCTCAGTTGCCAAGATTCATTGTGGCTGAACTACACGGCCGTCCCGAGACACAGAGAACATTGTTTTAGTGTATCTGCGTAAGTCACGGCACGTGCACAAGAACGTGTGTTTATCTTCACAGAGATCCATCTCGCAGGAGTACATTTGAGAACATTTGAACTGACTTACAGTAATTGCTTTTCCATAACACATGAACTTTCTTTGACTTAACGTAGTGTTAATTTTTACATGAGCACAGGGAGGCGTTTATTTTTTGTGTTGCCATTTTCTATTAAAAGAATTCCTATGAGAGAACGAGTCATTCTAATTGTAGTGTTTCAACAGCCATATGTTCCTTGTGACCTCACAGGGCCCTGACCTACACATTGAGAACTGGTGCGTTATACATTCATGTCTGGGGTTTGTGGTGTTATTCTAGATGGTCTTATTTGTGCTTGTGAAATTTCCCAGCAGGCGTCTTACAACGTGTTTTTAAGAGCGTCAGGAGATGTGTTACACAGTGAGTTTGTGGTTAGGAACAACTGTCATCGACGCACAGCAGCCAGAAGTCAGCAGACTTGGCTAGCTCTCTTGGTGTTCCCTTTTCTCCTGTACTTGCAGTATTGTACATGGTACCGTTGTTACAGGAACCGGTGACGTTCACCTTCATAAACAGGAACAGCATTTTCTACAAATGTGGATTAGATTGTGGGAATGCAGAACAGTTGTGTTTATATAATTTGTTGTGCAGGATAGAGTGCAGTAGTTGTTGGCACTTGGCAGATTGTCAACAGAAAGGCAAATTGTGGCAGAGCTGAAATTATGTTACACTTGTTTAGATAATGTGGCATTAAGGTACACCTTGAAGCCTTCCAACCATGGTAAATGGACTGCATTTATTTAGCGCTTTCCTAACCTTCTGACCACTCAAAGCGCTCTACAGTATTGCCTCACATTCACACACCGATGGTGATTGCTGCCATGCAAGGAACCACCTGAACACTGGGAGCAGTTAGGCTAAGTGTCTTGCTCAAGGACACTTTGTCAATTTTTGAGGAGTTAGTGGTGTTTGAACCAACAGCAACGTCTGGATTACCTGTCACCCCCGCTCAACCCGTGGCCCCTGACCATGACAGTCTGCATATGCAAAATCATATTTTAGTTTCTGGTGGGGCATCATGGCTCATTTGTAGTTAAGGAACAAATCTCAACCAATTCCAACCAAGTCAACACTTAACGGCAAGTCTCAGGCACAGTTCTGTGTGTTGTGACTGACTATATGGGCATGCAGGGGGCACCTATTTAATTAATGGCAGCAACAAACATTTGTGTAACATGGTTACAGTGCAGAAGTCAGAACTTGATCCTGATGAACATGGAGGTTAGGGCTAGCCTGGTCTTGCAGAGCCACCCTTTATACCTACAGTCTGGGACACAGCTCCCTCTAACTGCATCAACACCCGCCCTACTTGACAGGTGAGGTGTTTAAATTGACCAAGTCAGAAGTTAAACTTGCGTCGAGGAATTTGTTGGAAAACTAAATGACAAGACAGACTTGTAAATCTGTCAAATTAGTAAATTCCGGTTTTAGCTTTATAAATTTAAAGTTGGATAGCAGCACACTAGTGTCGCACCAGAAATTACGGATAACATCTAATGAAAATCGACAGTATCACTTCACAAAAGTCTGTGTTGATCTTAAACAGGTGTTTGTGTCAGACATTCAGCACAGAGCTGGTTAATACGTTACGTAGTGCTATAGGACAGAAGTGGCTGAGACTACTAGCCTGGTGTAACCAGACTTAAAATCTACTTTGTGAATATGGTCTGGACACACTCCATTGGGATTGATTACAGTCTTTACATCCTACTACTGGAGCAGCCTTTAACCGATAGGTGTTTCTTCAACTGTTTGTAACTAACTCTACCACCATTTTGAATCAAAACACTTGACTTTAAAGTCATCGCACTAAACCAATAACCCACTATTCACTAGTTGGTCGACCATCCATTATGGCCATGTAATGCTAAAGTGAACAGGGTTTACAGACTATAATCTCAGCGAAGACTGAGCTGAGACCAAAAGTCGGGAAGAGTCAGGCTTGGTGCTGATATTTAGCTCAGTCTATGCTGTTTGACAATAGAAGTCTGGAAGAGTCAGGCTTGGTGCTGTTATTTGGCTCAGTCTATGTACTGCTGTTTGACACTAGAAGTCTGGAAGAGTCAGGCTTGGTGCTGTTATTTGGCTCAGTCTATGCACTGCTGTTTGACACTAGAAGTCTGGAAGAGTCAGGCTTGGTGCTGTTATTTAGCTCAGTCTATTCACTGCTGTTTGACACTAGAAGTCTGGAAGAGTCAGGCTTGGTGCTGTTATTTGGCTCAGTCTATTCACTGCTGTTTGACACTAGAAGTCTGTGCACCACTTGTGTCGCACATGACACCATTAAATATACAATAGCAGAAATGATAATCAGAACTGAAGTGTGTTTGTATATGGGGGGTATATATAGTGGGTTTCATCATTAATGTAATTTGACCTTTGCTTGTTTATTGACTGGGTGAGGCAGTAAATAATCCCTAATAAAAATTGGAAATTTGAGGCTGTTTATAAAAATATTAACAAAATTAGTGCACCTGGCATTACATGGTACTGTACATATTCAATTACAATCTCCATTTTCACAAACCTTACAAATGTGCTCATTATTATTGCTACATAAATGAATACCAAGTGAAATATTTTTTCAGTAACAAAACATTGCTTTATTTTTGTTTAGTTTTTTTGTAACAAGGCATTTCAGCATAATGTATTTATAGAGCAATCCAGCTGCCCTTCATATAAAGTCCTTGCAGTGCACACATGCAACATTACAGTAGCTTATTTGCATTGCTTCATGGTATGTCTCATTATTAAACCACCTTTACCAATGTTTTTCCTGTATGGCTACAGATTACAAATGTAAACTGTCATCTTTTCAGTCACACTATAGCTTTTTCACTTTTTTCATATATATATATATATATATATATATATAAAATTTAACATATTAAAATAAAAAAAAACTATTCAATACATAGGCCTATTTTGTTTTCACAGTGTATTCACAGATATGTAGTCAGAATTGTCCCTAGAATTTTAAAACGTTCTAAGTAGTCCATATTGAATCATACAATGAGGACATTATTTCAATCCATATTTCATTTTGTGTGTGAAATGCAGAAAAGAAAAGGTAAGATCTTCTGAAAATGCAGTCTAGCTAGTGCATGTTGCCATAATTTTGATAATAGTCAACACCAGTATTTGCATCTGTTCCACTATTCCAAGGCGTTGTGGAATAAACGTCCTTTTTGCTCTTCATCCGCACATAGTAAACAAATTACTCCCAAGTGTATGGTTACACTAGGACCTAGCTTGTTTGCGTTTTTTCTTGGGCAGCTGAACACAGTTCTTTGTAGAGATTAGAGCTGATGAACCTGGGATAAGAATTATTCTCCATGAGACTGTAAACCTTCTTCTGTGCTGGCAGGAAACTGGTTGCAGTGGGCTTGCTCAGACTCTGGGCAATTGTGCTTTTGGTGTGAAAATCCAGGTTGATCTGTGGGGGGAAAAAAAAAACATGAGAATGACGTTGATACTGTAATACAATGCAACCACAGTGTGTCTAACATGTTCCTGTGCAAAAAGTCACTCATGAAATATGACCATATACAGTGCCATTATTTATATATTTTGAAGCTCTTTTGGTGCTTTTCGTGTGAACAAATCCTTGATAATTGTTACCTCTTTAGGAGATTCATTTTGAATGAACTCTTCGTATATGCTGTTGGCCTTTAAGACCAACTCTCTACGCGATGTGATAGAGCTGAAATCCTCACAGGCTGTCCAAAATTCAATATTTTCTTCAGAGAACTCAGACTTTAGAAATACATAAAAGGCAGATTTTCCATCTGAAGATTGGGGGGAAAAAGGAAAATCAAGCATAAAGATTAGACCGGCACTGTCTGAAACAAGCAATGTGAATGGAGTCCTTTCGCAGCCTTAATACTTTTCCAAGGCAAATTATGTGACCTTTGAGACCCTTTGTATACAGAGTGATACTCACATTTGTGACTAAGTAGTTTGTCAAATGACTGTGCCCACTGATTCACGTCCTCAACTGTTGGCCTGAGGAAGATTAGAAAGGTCTATAGTCTGTATAAAGATAGCACATTCATTTGTGGAAAAGAAAGCAGTAATAAAGGACGGGATATGTACACACTAGCAGCACCCAAGTCATCCAGGTGCCATGATACTACTTCAATGATCACTAAAACAAAACAATGGACCATGTGTAACACTAACAGTATTTTGTGAGTAATACTTAATGCTATCATTTATTTTCTTGCTGCCATATTTAAATGGTGTAAACTAATAAACTTAAAGTGACAGTGTGGCCTTACCTATAGGACCTCTGTGGTCTAGAGTTTGAATGGGAACCCTTGATCTTCATGAAGAGTCCTAATCTAACTCTCCAGTTTTTCCTCCTGAAATAAAAAGAAATGTATATTATTATGGCTTAGACACAATACCATCCTGCATTATGTTTTTTTCAATGTAAGTATGTATGGTATAATGTAAGTGTATTCTCAAGACAACACCTTGCATGAACTTACTTTACTCCCTTTTTGTCTGTGGACATGTCGGATGTTTTCATGTTTTCATCTGCCAAGGCCATTGTCCTGGAAGCACTGGCCCGGATTTCTTTCATGCCCCCTGTAATGTCTCTCCTCAATGTCTGTTCTCCCTCTTGCCTGCCAGACAACTTTATACTTTTCCAATGGTTATGAACTCGCGGGGTGGGGGCGGTGACAGGCAAAGGGCGGGCCTTGGAATGACAAATCTCTAGGGCCGATTGGCTATCACTGCGTAAACACAGCCGTGCCCCGATATGACTGCTTGAGGCAGTGATAGGCTCACCCAGCATGAACATTTCCTCCATGAGTGTTCATGCGCTGTTCCATTTTTAAACTTAAGGTCAAGAAACAATGACGTAAAGAAACGCAGAACACTGTTCTAAGATCAAGATATGTTCTGATGGGATTTTATTTCTCTCTCTCTCTCTCTCTCTGTGCTGCTCTCCTGTCTTTTGACAGCAACTTTCCTTGATTGGAGTGTGCTGTTTTTTTACATAGGGTGTGTCGTCAGTGAGGTGTTTAATCGTGTCATGATCATCATATGACACATTGTGACAGCACATCCTTTATTAAAGTCGGAACACTAATGCAACCTTGTAACATGTTATAGCTTATAGTTCTATGGTTATAACACATTCTTTATTAAAGTTATAACACTAATGCAACCTGGTAACATGGTATAGCTTATAGTTCTATGGTTATAACACATTCTTTATTAAAGTTATAACACTAATGCAACCTTGTAACATGTTATAGCTTATAGTTCCATGGTTATAACCCATTCTTTATTAAAGTCGTAACAATAATGCAACCTGGTAACATGGTATAGATTCTATGGTTAGTCCATTAAAACAAACAGAAGCTTTAGCAGCATGCTCATCTGATTATATAACATCATAATGCAACTGACAACCGCCATGCAGGATGTATTAATGAATAAACAAATACAATTTTCAATCAATCAATCTTTATTTATATAGCACTTTTCATACAAATTCATGTAACACAAAGTGCTTCACACTACGCCATTAAAAACAATACAAAATGAGTAAAAACAATACAATATATA
>JAODUH010022591.1:0-24926 GCA_027564835.1 Typhlichthys subterraneus
TTTTCTATTTTGATACTAAAATAAAAATCACCCCCCCCCCCCCCCCCATCCCATCCCATCCTATCCCTACTAAAGGGAGCGCTAAGTCTGTTGGTGTCACTTTCTCAATGTTTCCAGCAGCTGACCCAAGCCCTACATGATGGCTACAGACATTGGGTACAGTGATAGTGCATATGGTGACCAACCTTACTATCAGTCCCAGACATGCCTGGTCAAGCCACCTTAGACGAATTTGGTCCTTAAAAGTACATGATGTCTGAGATACAGTATATGAACGATGGAGGGACCGAAGGAGCCAATGCCGACAGGCAGAGAAGAAAGGGGCACCGGTTTAGAAATGTTCAACATTGGCCAGAGAGAAGGACAGAGGCATATTGTTGCCAGGACGATATCCATTATATAACAGCGTCACTGCAGTGCAGGGCTATATAGGCTTTGGCCTAAGAGTCCCCTCATTTACTTTGAGCTAGCTCTTGTGAAGTGTGAACAACACTGGTGACATTTGCTCAGAATCACCACGGAAATTATTCCTCCATTTACATAATAGTAAAACTAACAGGCCAAGCAAATATTTAGTAACATGTTAATATAACCTGTTGAGAAGATATTCCTCCTTTAGTTACATCATTATAATAATTATATAATAACAATGGACACATCTGAAGTAGTTTTGCTCATAGCTCTTGGCTTTTTTCAATACAAACTCTTCTACTAGCTGCTATCTTACAGTATATTTAGTCAATATGGTCTCTAGAATATATATATAGGAATACAATAATAATACAATAGATTTTTATCATTTGTATTCTGTTATATTCAATTAATTCCTGTCAGAGTCAACCACTTTTATTGCTTCTTTATTACATTTTTTTAAATTATATTATTTATATTTTATTTTTAATCAAATGTTTCACATGGCCAGGCAATGACCCAACCATAGGACCCAGTTTTAGGCCAGTGTTCATAGTGTCACTCCACCATTGCAACAGTAGCCAGATGAGTCATCTTTTGATGCCCACTACTGCCTATATAATAGATTATAGTAGCCACTGACCACCAAATACCCCAGCACCCCATCCACTGCTGCTGGCAACCAGCTGCGTGCGAGAGTGAGAGAGTGAGAGAGTGAGAGGGAGACAGAGGGGAGGGAGGGGGTGGAATAGGAGATCAGCATAGGAAAGCTGTCAAATGAACTGAAGCATGACTAACTTACAGCGACACAGAGCTAGTAATGCTACCGTACTGCAGGAGCCCTCCGTAAAACACGAACGCAGATATCACCTCATTCCCTTTATCCTGCACACCTTCAGACACCCAGACGCCATATAATACTTTCCCGTCTGCAACAGGCTAATCAACACTAGATGATTATCCTGTTGATGAGAACATGCTCAGTTGACCTTGTATTGAGAAACAGATGACATGCTAGGTTAAGATCCCTAGAGTGTTCTTTAACTCTCACTAAATCCAATACAATGCAAAGTGGCTCCATGGAAACGGACAAGTATAATTCCCAAGAGCTTGACGTGCATTGTAGCGGAGACTACATTTCGCAATAGCTGTGGGTTACTGTATACTGTACAGTCAGAACCGTTATGCTATGTGTAATAATATGCAATTTATTAATCTGTGGGTCATTTGATATATTGGAACTTTACTGGATTGTATTTTGTACGTTTGTCTGTGCAAGCGTGTCCCCTTGTACATTATGTGGGTAGGCTCCAGACTTGCTGGCATCTATTTTCCTGTCTAGGTGTGTGCATCTTCTAAAGCTATATGATTCACATCACTGCAATAGCTTATTATGCGTACGCACGCATGCGCGCCACACACAGGTTCCATAAATAGCTGCTCTATATTTGAGTACAGGCAGTCAGTCTGTAATCAATGTCCTTGCATTTCCCTCTAAGCTACTGTGTAAATCCCAGAGCAGACAGAGCAGACAGACAGACAGACAGACAGACAGACAGACAGATAGCTAGATAGATAGATAGATAAATAGATAGATCATCTATGTTACCAAAATACCCAAATAAGCGTGAAAGTGAAGTACACACATGTACATGGCATTAATAGCAACCTTGGAAATTACTATAAAATAAGAGTTGGTACTTTGAACAAAAGCAACACACTTCATACTCCAGCCTACTTTCTGATTTTGACCAATGCTAATTAGGTTCAATACTCAAACATCCCACACACAAAGACATTCTGCCACTATGTTGACAAACTAGACTTTTCCTCAAAGGGGGAAGCGGGGTGTGTTCATAGTCTGTCCGTGAGACTCTTTTACATTAATGTAAGCACCTACCCGCAGTGTCGCGCTTACTACCCTGGCAACCATTTAAGGACGGGATGGTGGCATGTGGAACAGGAAGTAGGACGCTTGTCTCACAGCTTCCGTGGTGCCTTCTTGGTGGAGGGGAGGAGGGCAGGGTTGGTGACATCATCAGCTGGGATGACATCATGGCGGCCATGGCTCCCGTGTCGTCGGTAACAGTGAGCGAGCGGCGCATGGCGACGTGCAGTTGTGGGGGCCGGGGAGGAATGGTCATTCCCAGAGGGTTGAACTGTGGAGCAGTGGTCATCATTAGGGGCGAGCTTGCCGCAGTAGTAGGGTAGGTCTCGGCCAGTAACGTGGGAACTGCCAGATGCGAGCAATCCGACATAGCTCGCCTCACCGTGGTCCGTTGTGGCATTGCAGTCGGTGCACTGCATTGGCCAGTCGAGTCTGGTTTAACGCCAGAACGCAGAAGCCCGTTGCCTGCAAAGTTCCCATTTGGCGAAAAACAGGACTCCATCGTCGATGGTTCACCACGATCGTCTTCTATTAGGCTGTTACGTTCTGCCCTGCTTTCCAACTTGGTTGGAGCTCTCAGTGAGGTAGACACATGCTTGGGTGACGCGGCAGGACTTATAGACGATGTAACCTTAAGCGGAGAGCCATGTTTGACCCCTGCTTGACCCCCAAAAGCACTTGTGTTCCCAGTTCCCTTCAATGGACCCACATCTGAATTAGAGCTCTTGAGTTGAGCTGTGTTGAGACCTGCAGACATATTAGTGTTGGGATCTTTATTGCTGAGACCTGAACAAGTGCTTCCAGAGAGGGAGTATGTCGGTGTGCCGTTATCCCCAAGTCCCAAAGCCTGCTTGGAGGGTAGAGGAGAGGTTTGCATGTTGGCAGGGTGTGATGTCTCCTGGATGTAAAATCCATCGCTGCCCTTCATCTTCACAAAGGTCCGATCTGCGTTAGAAGGGCTCCGAGGTTGTTCTGCTGTGCTCGGGTTTGACATATGACTTTGCTCGTCTTTGCGGACCAGAGAAGACACCAGGTCCGGCTTGGGAATCGTGAAGGGTTTCCCTGGTGATATCGCAGGGGAGGGCGTAGACGAGGACAACGTGGAACCGAGCGGACTGCTTGGACTTTGTCCTGCACTTCCCAACGTCCCGGCCATCCCCACCATCCTCCCCTCATCCTCCATCTTAAAAAATGAGCCTGGCATCCCCCCGGGTGTAGAGGGCATCCTCTCGTTATAGCCGTGGCCCAATTTCATCACCCCATCCTCCGCCATCGTTGTCTTAGAGCCGCCCAGAGTGCCAGTGGCACTGCCAACCTGCTCTCCGAGTGCTTGCGGCGTGCTCTGATGCCCTCCTGCCATCTGGCCTTGGGAGTACCAGTCTCTGTGCCAGGCAGGCCCTGGAGAGGTGGGTGTGGGTGCAGGGGGCACGCTGGCACCAGTGAAATTACTGGGAGGCTGCTGCTGTTGATGCCCGGCTGGACTCTGTTGGCAGCCACGACTGTCTCTGCCGCTGATGATGCTACCCGGCTGCTGGCAGGGTGAACCTGAGAGAAAGGACATTCTCTCTCTCTCTTTCTCTCTCTCTCTATCTAAATCTCTCTGCCCCTTTATCTTTTTTCTGTTAGATCCGATTCTTTGTTTATTATCCAAACTTGACACTTTAGGTTAGGGGTCGGCTTGCCACTCTCTTTATCTGTCTTTTACCTTTTTCTTGTTCCCTTTCCTTCTCTCTTTTCCTTGGTCTGTACCAATTGTCCTCTTGCTCCCCGAAAGCAGAAATGTCCTCAATATCCAAAGTGCTCTACAGGTAGAGAAGACAATTCCCCCTTGCTTTGATGGCGAGGCTCAGAAGCTGCGTGTGCGCTGGTGTCGCTGTGTGCCTACGTGCGCGCTGCATGTGTACATGTGCACGCACTCCGAATGTGCATGAAAGTGAATTGGTGAATTGGTCTGCACAGTCGCTGTTGTCTCTGAGCGCTGCATGGATCAGCTGTGGGGATAAATTGCACCTTGCTCGGTCTCTCTCTATCTCTTCCTCTCTCTCTCCCTCTCTCTCTGACATCACAGAGTCACGTGATAGTCTTGAATATTCCCCCTTTCGTTAGGAGAAAAATATGTCTATGACCGAGTCTAGCCCCGAGCAAAAACAAACACACAACTGCAATCACACACATATGCAGATACATCAATGCTAAATTGCCACAGTGAAATAGACCGAGCAACGAGGCGATTAATATTGAGACAGGCAAATAGATAAATAAAAGCATTAAACACTGCCATGCTTCTCATATGAAACGCCCACCCCTAATAGATTAGCTTGTTGTTGTCCTCCGCTGTTCTCTTTCACTGCATATTTCGCTTATCTACGGTAACTGTTCCTCTTCATTTGTCCTTTATTTGTGTTCACCACTGTTGGCCCAGACTATCAGTCTGTTTCTCTGTCAGTGGTTCTACTGCTGGTGCTGGACCTAATCACATCATATGTACAGGTGAATCTCAATAAATTAGAATATTGTGGAAAAGTCAAGCAATTTAAATAATTATTATATATATATATAATTATATTGTGGATTATTTACACACAAATCTGAAGAGTTCACACCTGTATTTGTTTTAATCTTGATGATTTACAGCTCATGAAAGCCCCAAATTCAGTATCTCAGCAAATTAGAATATGACATGAGACCAGTGGAAAAAAAATCTATTTGAATTTCGGCATTCTGAGTATGTATGTTTGTGTACACGCACGCAGTACTTGGTTGGGGCTCCTTTTGCATGAATTACTGCATCTATGTGGCATGGCATGGAGTCAATCAGCCTGTGGCACTGCTGAGGTGTTATGGAAGCCCAGGCTGCTTTGATAGCAACAATACCCCATACATGTTCTAAGGGGTTCAGGTCAGCCGAGTATGCTGGCCAATCAAGCACAGTAATCCCATGGTCATTGAGCCAGGTATTGGTACCTTTGGCAGTACGGGCAGGTGCCAAGTCCTGCATAAAAATGATATCAGCATCTCCATAAAGCTTGTCAGCAGAAGCCATGAAGTGCTGTAAAATGTACTGGCAGACGGCTGAGTTGACTCTGGACTTATACCAGAACATGACATGGCTCCCAAAGTCATGATTGACGGTGGAAACTTGGACTTCAAGCAACTTGTATTCTGTGCCTCTCCGCTCTTCCTCCAGACTTTGGGACTTTGATTGCCAAATGAAATGCATGTATTTTCATCTGAAAAGAGGACATTGTACCACTGAGTGAAAGACCAGTTCTTTTTCTCCTAAACCCAGGTTAGACACTTCTGAAGTTGCATCTGGCTCAGGAGTGGCTTGACACAAGAAATGCAACAGTTGTAGTCAATTTCCTTGATAGTGCATCAGGTGCCACTGACCTGACTCCTGCCTCAGTCCAATCCTTGTGAAGCTCCCTCTAATTTCTTAATGGCAATGGCAATCCTCGCAAGGCTCCTGTTATCCCTGTTGTTTGTGCACCTTTTCCTACCACACTTTTTCATTACACTTGACTTTCTATGAATATGCTTGGATGCAGCCTTGTGTAGGGTGTCTATCTTCTGCACAACTGTACAACTGAAGGCAGTTCAGTCAATCCATATGATTGTGAAGCCTATTGAACTAGACAGATACTTTTTATGATCTCAGCAAACCTTTGCAGGTGTTTTGAGTTAATTATCTGATAATAGTGTTACACATTGGGTATCATGTACTAATGTGTTAGCGCCCGCTTTAGGCGTAATTTCATCACACTTTGCACCTAAAAACATGGCATTCTATGTACGAACAGCACGCACATGGCTAAAACGCTATTCTGCCTGTTGAAGGAACACCGGATTGCAATTTCCCTTATCTATTCATGCATATGCATTCATGGGAGGGTCGAGGGGAGATTGGGAGGCCAAAAAATGGGAGGAGATGCGTAAGGATAGCGTGATTACCTATTCCGTTGAATGTATGACAACTGCGATGCAAAGCGCAAGTCGGTTTTGCGATAAAAATTATCTGCCTCTGAAAAGCAGTTATCGTGTTTCTTTGAACAAGGATAGTAGCAAAAGGCAAGATTAACCTGAGCAATATGAAAACACAGGCCATGGAGAGACGTGCTGAAGGATTTGATTGCTCGTGTTTAGAAATGTTCATTGCACTTCTTTCATTTAAATGTTATAGTCACTCAAGCACAATTATTTTGGGAAAGAAATTAGCCTACGCCCGTTATCTAGGTTTGACGATACAAATAGACAAGTAGGCCTACATCATGATTGTTAAATGTCTGTTGTTCCATTGCATTCGGACGCCGCAACTCGCCATGCGTGTCTACACCAAGTTCAGAGGGCGGTGCCAGGCACTGATTATATGATCAGCCGCACGTTTAGCACATCCAGCGTAAAATGCGATGGAACAGCGTGCGCCATCTGCTCTGTAACAGCGCTCGTTTTTACACTGCGCTTGATGACATATGTAGATGTGGCCCATTCACTCTACAATAATGCACATTTTCTGATATAATAAATTTGTGGTTTTAATGAGCTGTAAGCCGTAGTCGTCAAGATTAAAACAAATTCAGGCTTGAAATATTTCACTTTTTGTGTAATTAATCCATGATAAGAGTATCATTTTGTATATTGAATTATTGAAATTACTTAACTTTTCCACAATAACATAATTTATTGAGATGGGTCTCAATAAATGCATGTCGGTGCAGGGCCATTGTCCCTGGTTTATGTAACAAAACCAAAAACACACATATAAACACATATTTGACTGCCGGTCAATATCGGAAGACTACAGACATGTCAGTAGGAGAGGGAGGAATTGGGTCATGGCTTTAGCATTTTGCTTACACAGTTTACTTAAGCTATCATGTGTGCTTAGTGACAGTTAGTATACTTTAAAAGACTCAGTAAGTCTTTTCAAATAACGTTGGCAGTAGCCCCAGAATTGTTTTGGACCAGTTTAAATTTGTTTTTAGGCAAGCAAAGTAAATATATATATATATATCTTCATTACTCTATTCCGGTCACAGTACATAATGTAATGACATAATGTAGCACGTACACCATCTTTTCTTGTACACACTCACAGATGTGCAGTCGCACATGAACACACACACACACACACACACAGACACCGGTGGCCTTTGATAAGAGCATCTTGTTAATAAAGAATGAATGAACACCATTATATAATACTCCATAAACAATCTGCCAACTGTGCCTCGCAGAGAGAGGGACACACAGGGAGAATGACAGCATACAAGACAGAGATTATGTTGTGGCTTTTGCGCCCTCAACAGACCTTGTACGGGTCGGCATTATACAACCGCACTAAGCCAGAGCGGAGTGGGTCATGGGTGGCTCGCGGGACAAATGAAGCCTGCCTTTAAAGTTATTAAAGAACAATTAGTGCCTTTTGCAAATGAGACACTGTCACTTAAATACACAGAGGACCTAAGCACTCGTCTGATACCAATACAAAAGCCAAATGACCTAGAATTGAATCCTAGAATCCGCTATTGAGAGTGTCAACATTTTTATACAGGACAAATGGAGGCAAACCGATCAAGTGAATAAAAACTGTATACTGTGAAATGTAAACCCTTCTACGGTATTAATTCAAACGACTTTAATTGTGTTTATTTGGTTTTAGCATCCTGAGGAATATTATATTACATTATTTATTTAATTATGTTCACATAGATATTTTGCTCATAGTTGGATTAATGCAAGATAATAAATGCCATAGGCCTACTAAATGCAATTTCATGTCAAATAATGGATCTGCTTCTTCAATCATGTGTATAGTACAAAGCAGCATGCAGCAACAGCAGGACCTCACAGTCAGATGGACAACTCATTCTCATTCATAATTGGCAGACGAGTGGTACACAAAGTCAACAAATACAATTCATGCAGGCCTCCTCCTATTTAGCTCAGGAAACAATCACAATACATACTGTATAACAGTCCCTTGTTTTGACAGCCCACACGGCCCCTTCAAGGCCCAGAGTTAATAGATATCAGTAATATTCTAAGGAAAAACGGACCCCACCGCCACACACACATAAAGTTTTAGGTAAAAACAATGCTGCCTTTCACAGCAAGCAATCGTAAACCATTGGATAAGCATGATGGTTGTATGTTGCTGCAATTTGATGCCTTGCCAGGCCATTGGTCTGAACTGAAGTGGAAGGACAGTAGTGTCACACAGCGAGACAATTATCCAGATTCTACATAGGACTGTGAGTGAGAATTTCCAATTTACTGAGATATTTTGACCACAGGTCCACAAATTAGCAGTCGGTGCTAAAAAACGCGATATAGGAAGCCACTGGTTCCAGCTTCAACCTAATGAGAAACAGCTTCAGGTGGTGCATTGTCTTCTTTGATGAATAAGTCAAATATGATACATTTTGGTCAGTTAAGAACATTACATTTCTAATGACATTCGGCATGACAACAAATCCTGACTTTTTTGCTCTTTCGGCAATTAAAGCATCCCAGGCTGAAAGCCATTTGTATGTGGGATGTCTCGACTCTATCTTTAGCTTAGCAATGTGAGCTATAGGGTTGTTAAATTATGCTCACTGGGTGTGCCTTTTTTAAAGCTCAGCCATCTGGAAATCAACACATACTGTCACACACTGTCATGCTTAGACAGTTGCGTTGAACCTGAAGATACCAGATTGTAACAAAAAAGCAAATAGAACTCTCCCCAAATATATTCTCAAAACCAACTCATCAGTTGTAATCATGGAAGTTTGATCTTTCTCTGGAAAAAAAAAACTAAAAAACATCAAGGTCATCCTATAAGCTCTCCTCTGGGTCACAGCTTGTTGAACACCAGCTGAGTGAGAGAGAAAATAGAGAGGGGGAGACATAGAAAGAGAGAAAGGGAGAGAGAGAGAGAGAAGGGGAGCTAGAGGGAGGGGAAGAGAGATAAAGAGAGAGGGAGGGGGGGAGAGAGAGAGAGAGAGAGAATGGAGAGAGAGAGCTACAGCTGGTTGCCCATAGGTCTGGAGAACAAGAAGGGAGGGATAAAATAGGATGTGGAACGGGAGGAGGACAGTCTTGTCAGAGCGTTGCTATTTTTGCTCTCGACCTCGCCGGCTGGCACACCCAGTCCGCCCACCCCCTCCCATCCCTACCCCTCATTTCTCATTCCCCGAGTCCCGTTGTTTCCATGGTAACGGACTCCTGTGTCTCCCTGGCAACGTATTCCCCCCACCCCCAACACAGACACACACACACATATATACATATACACACATACGCACACGCACACGCACACACACACACACACACGCACACACACACATACACACACATATATATATGCATCTCTAACACGTGTGGTCCAACGCAAACATAATTGCGGCACCCGCCCATCGCTACGGCAACGCGGGGAGTCTGGGGCAGGAGGAGAGGAGGGGAAGGGAAGACAAAGATGTGTGGATATACTGAAAGAAAGATGGTGGTAGAGGATGACGAGTGACGAGAGGAGCAAAGGACACAAGGAAGGAAGGACATTACCGCAGAATACAGACAAAGAGAAAAGGCAAACAGATCACTGATAAGGGTCAATGATGCGCTGAGCTACAGTGTAGAGCTAATAATACATATGCTTCACTTTCACTGTCTTCCCTGAACTGTCAGAAATAGAGACAAACTACCCCATAAAACAATAACATAAAAACACGACATATGTATGTCGACACTAACTTTGACCAATGGCTGACATTAGGCAAGGGCAGAAGACAGAAAGCATAAAGACAATTCAAAACATTTCTCGTCCTCTTCGCTTCGTGCAACTTGGCAATGATAGCACTATAACAGGCTGAGCTATATCTAAGTGTTAAAAATAAGTGAATGGAACTTGATAGAGAAGACAACAACACAATTGGTGAATTGACATTTTTTGGTGACACCTCCTCGTGTGTAGTCAACTGGTCAAACACAATGCTGTCGGCTTGTTGGGGAAGTAATCCTGCCTGCATTATGGTTGCAAAACAGTGCTTCGCTATGGTCTTAAAACTGACTAATGACATCTCATTACAAATTGGTGGCCCCTATCCACAGCCATGAGTAAATCAGGACATTCTGGGTACAGGTATGCAAACTCTCTCTGCCCAGTGTGACTTTATGATCTTATTTATGATGGTAACACTTGAATAGAGAAATAGATTAAATTCAAAGCACAGGCTTTCCAGGGACTTTTCCACAGGATGGAAATTAAGATTATCCCTGGAAGACAGTAATCAATCAAATATATTGTAAATAGCTGCCCATTTCTGTAATTGTGAAATCATTATTAATCTTTTATTTACAATAAAAAGTCATAATATGTTCTTCTGTCTATCCTGACCCATCAATATTGGATCGCTCCTTCATATAGCATAGCAATCTCCATCGGTGTATGAATGTGTGTGTGAATGGGGGAATGTGAGGCAATCTTGTACAGCGCTTTGAGTGGCCAAAAGGTAAGAAAAGCGCTATATAAATGCAGTCCATTTACCAAATCTCTGTGAACAACCATACATTAAAATCTGCTACAGTATCTAATAGCTAATTGTAATAAAACGGTTGTGAAAACAAAACCATAACAAACCAAAAAAAACAAATAGCTAAATATTAGGGCTGACTGGAACATAATTCAAGTCTAAAAATAGGAATTACTATGTCTCTCCTCCATACTGTATATAAGTTTACTGTGAGAATATTAGGCCTACATGGTCATACGTTCTCCAAGCCATTAGATGGAGCCAATGAGCAGCTCTCAATGACAAAACAGGATAATACAGTGTATTCAGTTTATCAGTCTATCTATAGCCATCTTTCTGTGAAACACACAGGACAAAGTGTAAAATGATGGCGTGATATTACAAACTGAACCTACGTCTGCATAAGTAAACAAAACACACAGACACAAACGTAGCCAGGGTTAGCTTTACGTGAGGGTTCTGGGAAAGGGAAGGGGGAGGCATAAATATTGCATTTGAAAGAATGATAGACTTAGATAGAGAGAAAGAGAGAGAGAAAGGTGTATACCAGTTTTTATTAGCATGAGACAAAAACTGACAGAAGAGAGCTAACCCCTCAGGGGCCTAAATGATAGCAGAACTTCTCCCATTAATGGACATTCTAACGTTAATTAAAAGTATATATATATATACATAAAAATGGTATTATCAGCACATGTGCACTGTGACAAATGTATGTCATTGTCCATTCTAACCACTACCATCAATTATTTTTATATTTCTGTAGTGACACAGCAAAAAGATGGAGCTAAAATATAGAGACCAGTAGATGTCTCCCTCACCCTAATCTCCGAGTCACTTTTCAGCACACTGGTTACATTTGATTACAACAGTAAATGGCATTGAAGTGACAAGTAAAAGATGGATGGACTTTACTTAGATTCATTAACTCATGTCAAAACAATAGAATGCTACTCCTTGCAACTACAGCCACCAATCTTTAACTTAATATTTACATTAGCTTGCCACTCTGAGATGTCTTCTTTATGTACCACATGTAAAGAGCCCTCCACCCTTAGTTTTCAAATTGTCCAATCAAAAACCAGTGGCTCATACTGTATATGTATCAATTAATTTCTCCAGAGTGTGCTGTTCAGGTCTTGGTGTGAGAGGAGCCTTGAATAGTGAACTAGTAAACTATTTCCTAAAAGATTAATATTTATGTTTCTTAGACATCAGGTTATCATACTGAATAGATGTAAAATCCCCACATTGGCTTGGATAAATAAGCCACACATGCCAAAAAGATAGAAAAATAATGTTCCAAACTACAACTAGAAACGTGAACATAGAGGTTCAAGTAAATAGTTTATCCTTTTGAGACCTGACCAATAATTCTACCGAATTGTGAGTGAAGCTACATTTCTGGAGGCCATACTTAGATGTTCTAATACAGTAGTGCACCCATAAAAACAACCCAATATCCCAAACAAACCCAGACACTACAATATGTTCCTCAGTCTCAATCTCACTGTGTTCGGTGCCATTCAAGCCCAGCACCCACAGAGAAAGGGGCAGGAGCAGAGCACAGCGTTCACCATGGGACAACTCGGTGCCAAGTCAGTTGGCAGAGGATAGGGCTTCTCTTGTGCTCTGCAGCAAAGAGGGGCAGCCATTCAAACTGTATAAAGCTTGTGAACACTACACATAGGCCTACCCACAAAACTAGAAGAATTAACAGAATTTGAAACATTGAAACAAACACATAAATATTAGTATATTAATCAAACCAATGCCTCATTATGGGCAAAATCCAAAGATATCACTTTTGAAAGCATCCCTAATTTATACTGATAAAACTGCCAAGTGGACATTATGGCTACAGTATGTAATTTGGGACACTTCTTTTAACCAACTAAATCAGTTTGATTTCATCCCAAAAGGAAATCAAGAGAAATATGACTTACCTGTTTAGTATAGAAGATCACACCACCAGTGGATGCATGCATAAGGAATAAAGGTTGGGGAGAAGGAAGACAGAAAACATTGTTTTTAGTTACCTTAAAATGCTTCCTACATTTAAACCTATGCCATGCAAGCAAACAATAGTCCTAACAAGGTTCGCTATGTTTGATTTTGTCAGAGATAAAATGCCGATACAGTGTGTATTAGTGAGTACTTGTTCAAACTGAAGATTTTGCAAAATATATAAGCCAAACAGATTTTGAAATTCAATAAACAATTACTGTAACCATGTATCTACAGAATTTCAATAGCGGATTGTGTTTTAGTAATGAAAGAAGGGTTAGGACACACAGAGACAAAATGTTTCATTGAGGAGAAATGAGGGTATCTTAGTGAGAGACAAATTGTTGAGGGTTGAACCTCAGTATATCAGAAGAGAGGTGTTCATTTTGTGAGGGAAAATAACTTCTCAAGTGATGGTTGACTCCTGTGTACAGTAGATCACACAGTCAGAAATTGAGAGACTTTGCTAAGATAAAGCTTAGATCTCAATGAGACCGAGGCTCTCTTAGCCATGGAAACCAGAGTTTGTATTCTTTTTTATAAATCCCCATATAAGAAGACGGCACAATGTTGCCTGCCCACTGTGACCAACAAGTTTTCCGTGGGGAATTCCAGTATCAGACGATTTACATTTACACAGTGGTGCATATTTATGTGTTGATGTGCTGATTCTCACCTTTGCAGTGGAAATACCGGTATTAACCATAATCATAATCACTATATAATGTGACTTTTTAAAAGCACAGCATTACCCAAAGTTGGTCTATAAGACAACAAAAGGACTTTGCATGCTATATCGTAATTGCAAAAATGTAGTTTGGTGGAACCTTACGCTCCTCTTAACAGATTGTGTTTTTGTACAGAATGTTTGTTGATTGCTGTTTCACATTGGAAAGAGTAATTTGCAATTGCTGGTTAACATAAAAATAATTTAAAAAGCATTATTTAAATGTGTGTGTAATATGGGAAAGTCAGTTACAATAGGCTGTAAACAAGAGACAGTATTCTGGATAATAAAGAAATAGACAGTTCTACCATAGATACACACAGAGAGATATAAATAAAATATATAAATCAAACCCAACAAGTCCATGCAATTTGCCCATCCAAACTATATATACAGTACATATTAATGTCTTGTTGGCCTCAAACTCATTAAATGGTGAAAAGAGGATTTTTTTTACTGTAATGCCCAAAACAACTAGCATTGCTATAGCAAGTTAGCAATACTACACATGTATCCATGTGTATCTATAGACAAACTGGCACTTAATATTAAGAGAGACTGCAGGAGCAAGCATAGGTAGGTAGTAATGCTGTATTGAGTAGGATGTCACAGCAATAACATTGTTATAATAATGGCATTGTTATAATACCGTAATTTCCCGAGAATTAACCACATCGTATATTAACCGCAGGTTAGTAATTTATGTAATTTTTAGAAATAAACCTGTCTATTAACTGGATCTGTGTACCGCAGTTTATTCAATGTTAGGTCATATCTTGCAATCACTTTTTGTCATGACACCGGCAATGTGGAATATTGCATGTGCTCAGCATGGACCTCGGGGTTACTGCTCAGCACCATGCTAAAGAAAATTTAATATAACTGCATGGCGTACAAAAAGTAAGGATAGCTTTTTGTCAACAGAGTGGTAAGTAGCCTACTGTATGCTTTGTAGTAATATTAATAAGCTTTGTTTGTGGGCCATCATGGAAACCCATGGAAAATATGTGGAGTGCGAATGAGTCAAGAACAAGCGGCCGCCCGTCTCTAAGATACAATCGGATATAATAGTTTAACTTTTGAGGTGGCGGCGCGGGGGACTGTCATAAAATTATACATTTTTAAAATCACGTTTCACAAGCTTTAACCCTACGGGTAGCCTACCAGACTATACCAGACAGAATGCGTGAAATAGGCTGACATGTTTATTGGACATAGGCTAACGTTAATGATGTAAACAAATGCACAACTTACATGCATATCAAATTCACCACGTCTTAATTCATAAATAAAGTAGGCTAGGTTTATTTAGAGACTGTTAATACATCTATCTTTTGGTTCATCTACATTTTTTGTTTACTGTTGTGTTCTCATGATTACGTCAAAACCAGCCGCATCGCTTCCGTGACTGCAGTAGATTTGCCTTTTACATGAGAGGGTGGCAGGACGGAGAGCGGGATCCCAATTCCCATATAAAAAGCCCTCTACCATGTAAGATTGTCCTACTACCATAGCAAAACATTAGTCTTGGATGTGTATTTATTCCCGGACTACCTTAAAAATATTAATAAAACAGCCCAATGAGAGAAAAAACCCAGTGTATCCGAGTATTAGCCGCAGAGCTGCCGACAGTTTGCAAAATCAATGTATTAACCGAGGTTAATAGCCAGGAAATTACGGTAATGGGAAAGACATTGAAATAGCCAGGCAGTGAGATTAAACAATGGGATTTATCAGTTTATCTTTGCGGCGTTACACTTTGCAGTGGTACTAGGGCCCGACAAAATACTACATTTTAGTTTCCAATGCCAATAGTTTGGATGAAAATGTCTAAATATGTATAAATGTGTTAACTTGTGTAGTGTTTAATCAATTCAGTAATAATGTGGACAAAGGGAGGAAAAATGTTTCTTGTGTATATGCAAAGAGTACTTGTAGACTGTATTCCAATTACAATTGATCAGTCGGGCCCTAATGATAAGACACATTTCTATAAACAACAAGCTTGACCACCAGTCCTGGTAGTGTCCTATTGACAGAGAGCCATGCAATTAAGTCATACACCCCAACCCCCTACTGGTAGCAACAGTCTTTCCCCTCCAATCCTACTCTGCAATTTAGCTCTAGCCCTTTTTTGCATGATAATCTTCCCTGGAGTTCACCAACCTTCCAGCAGGGAGAGCTGTGGCAGCGAGGAGTCCTCTGAGTGTGCTGGACGAGAGTGCGGGGCTGTAGGGGCGATGGAGGGTGGGAGAGTGACACTTGAGCTAGGGGGCATGGTTGCATTTGCAGTGAGAGTAGCTTCGCTTTTCACATGGGTGTCTGAGAGGGTATGGGCACAGTCTGAACCTGTGGCGGGGGTGACTGCAGATCTAAGGGGACTTAATACAGTGGCTGATGCTCCAGGCTTAATAAGGCAAGGTGATGCCTCCCGAATACTGGGAGCGTCAATGAAGCTAGGAGTAGCGCTACAGGATGTTGGGGTAAGCAAAGGGACAAAAGGTTTAGCATCCGGGTTTAGGTCTGATCCAACCGGAGTTGCTGGACAAGGCTGAGAGCCAGCACTGAACAAACAGGAAGTAGGAGAAACATCTGCCGTGTTCTTGGTGGGATGGGTTTCTGGAAAGGTTGTCTTGGTATGGGAAGCAGTTACATGGGAGGGTGTGTTAGTGGTGGGGGTGGCCGTCTGGGAAACAGGAGTGGAGGCCGGAGGGGTCTGGAGGACAGAATCCAGGAAGGAAAAGGTCTGGGACACGGGGCTCAGATTGTCCCCTGATATTAGCTCTAAGCTCCTGCTAGCGTCCACCGCTAAGCTATCACCGGTGGCTGCAAAACCAGCACTTGCGTCTGCTCTGCCGGCAGAAGAATATGTTGTATGGTTAAAGTCATTTGCAACGTTCCCTTCCTTAGCAGATATCGCAAACTCATCCACACACATGGGCTCGTAAGAGCGGGGTGGCGGTTCAGGCGTGGAGTTGGTAAAGGTAGTGGGTGTGTTTGACAGGGCCGAGGATGAAACAGGACTGGGTCTGGTATCGGTGTAGAGCTCCATCGCTTTGGAGCCAGATGGGCAGGAGCCGGTGGCTGCTGCCCAGCTGGGAGCTACTGCGGCTGGGGCCGGGGACGCTGGCGACTGGGGCGCTCCCCACTCTTCTGGAAGTCTCATTCGACTCTTATTCTTCCGCCCCCTCACCCGCCCCCCTCCTCCCCTCCCTCTAATCTCAAACTCCCAGCTTTCCTCCTCCTCTTCGTCATCATCCTCCTCTCCGCCTCCCCTCTCCCGCGAGGAGGCCGAGTTCATCCTCCCATGGCTGTCTGGTTGGCCGTTGTTCGCCACTTCCTGTCTATCCAGGAAGTCGTAGACCTCATCGCGGCTCCTCCGTTTCTTCTTTCTCCTCCTCTGCTGTTTGGAGACATCGCCCCCTGGCCCACTTCTTACTGGGCTCAGGGGTTCTGATGTGGAGGACGTGGGGCTGCTGTCATCCAATGAACCGCTGGGAGAGAGGGCGGGAGCTGCTGGGGGGAGGGTTTTATAAGTCTAGGAACCAATCATACACTGTAAATATCAAATGGAAGCTACGACAGACCCTTAACCTTCCTGGTAAGGGATGCTGCTGTAAGCTCTGCCTTAACAGCTTAGCAGCTCGTTTAGAGATAATTATTATAGTTATGTTTCACCAGAATTCCAATACGTTTTCAGGCTGTTTTCCATACTTAATCAGATGGAACTTCATCGCCAAATGGAAGGTTTTACGAATACCCAAAAAGCTGACTAAACTGCAATATTTTATATATCAGGCAAAAGTGGCAGTCAAGATGGTTTTATGTACATTGCATATATTTTGGGGGAAATGCGATGATGTTGTGTGTTACTCAAGATTCTCTCTGACATTCACAATAATCACCATAACCGCATTAGTCAAAAGGTCAACAGAGTAGAATCCCCCATGTGTTTGAAGAAGGCAATATAGTGGAGCAGTGCTGTACTCACACAAATACTGGTGAACTGAATGCATCTAAGCAATGGAGAAACAACAATCTGATTAACCTCATCAACAAAAGGCATATCAAGTGCACTAATAGTTAGAGGTCTCGCATTTATGGCAAGCGAATACAGGCAAGCATTCATGATAGAACACAAAGAGCAAAGGCCGTGTCTGAAATTTAAATCCTCAATCACCATTTACTACGTAAATAAAATGCACTCCAGGGAAGCAGAGATTGATTGTGTGCCTCAGAAACGTATCACCGAGATGTTTTATCACAGAAACATCTTGTTTTATGGTATCACAATAATAAATTACTTTGGCCTGTACATATTCCTCTTTCATCTGCCATTTTGAGTGAGTATGTTTTACTAAGGAAACACTATTCATTACAGTAATAAAAAGTTTGCATCAATTGTACACTATTAAAGTGCACTGTCTGGCAATAATACCAACGTTTCTTACAAAACACACAACCGGACGTCTGATCACACCCCCGGAGCTGGGCGTGACAGTGTATTATATTAAAATGGGCTTTCTGATACAAATTCACTTTCAAATGCCTGACTAAATACTAAATAACAACAATGTTAAGATGTCAGCTCAAGAAAATGAATGCTTACACATGCAATTAGCATTAACACTTGTGTTATGCATACAGAAACAATTACACATATGCATGCTTTAAAAACACTAGCATTAACATACTGTATAACTGTGCAAACATTCAATTCAATTAAAATAATACATCTGACATGGTATAGGCTACAATGTCACTTTGTGTGTGTAATGAGGTCATCACAACTGGTTTAAGCCATTCGTTAGGATGCAGTATCTCTCAATTAAAAGTGCAGGCAAGACAAGGACAAGGAGACATATGGGAAATGAAAGATGAAAATACTATTTCTGGCTGGCCTCCTCAAGCTGCATCTTTGTAATCATTCACCCATTTCTGCACTCTCAATAGTGTCCATGAAAAATAGCAATGTATAAAAGGTGCATTCGCTACTAAATGTGGCACATTGTCCTTGCACAGCTAAGTGAACTGCTCACAAAAGTAAACCAGGGGTATTATCATTCATATTTTATGTTATATAGGGCATTTGAAGGCAGGGAATCTTAATATAAATACAAAGAACATGTCATTTGTTTGCGTAACAGCTTACAACCACCCTACAAAGGTGTAGTACAGTATATTATACTGCTTCAGCCATGTAGCTAACCATTATGTAGCAACCCGTTTATAACCTAATCTGGCTTTTATAGCAGGCCTATCTTTAGTTTTTCCCTATTACCAAAGGGAATGTTGGGCAATAAACATCACTTGGCTGACAGAGTTTCTATCTTTAATGAGCCATAATTACCACAAAAAGACCCTGCAGACATTGAGGGGGTTCTAACAGTTCAGTTGAGGAATTACAGTAATGTGCTTGAAATTAAACCTGACCATTTTTCTGATATACAGGCTACTCAGGCTACTGATCTATATATATGAATACAGTTCCCTTCTCTTTCTCCCTATTACAAAATTGTAATATTAATGGTTTTGCATGTCATTATCCACACTGTCACACAAACAATGTGTGACCATGTCCAACCAACCATGACAAGCCTCATAAACACTTTGGCAATCTCCAATAATCACCTGACCTGACCCGTCTCTTCCTGTATGTCTAATACAACCAACCCCTCCTGGTACCTGTGCAATGGTCCATAGACAAGATTCCAGAGCCAATGGTGGAAAATGGTTCACTGGGTTTAAATGGAGAGCTATTACTGGTGGTGGTAGTAGTTTTGGAGTCCAGAGCAGAACCCATTCCCAGGCTGGAGCCCGTACTGGACTGGAAGGGGGGCAGGCAGGACCCCGTGCCCATGCCACTCCCTATGTGACCCATACCCAGGTTGGCACCACCCATGCCAGGCTGGGAGAACCCTGAACAGGAGCAAAGGAGCAACATATGAAACATATCAACAGCAGTGAAATGGCCTAACAAGGGTGTTGTGACCATCACAGGTAACATTTAATTTCAGAGAAGCACTGCTGCTGCATGTAATACACAGCTTGTGTCTGGAAATGTTTCCAGACATGTTAGCTTGGAGGATGCCTGGAGAGGAGAGGAGAGGAGAGGACCAATAAATGAGGCTGTCCTGCTGCTGTTCTTGGTCTGTACTTCCTCCCACCGTGCTCATAGAACCTAGAGAGAAGAAGAAGAAGTACACAAAGAAGCAGAAATAGACGAAGAAATCAGAAAAGAAGTGGAAGAACGAGAAGAGGAAGAAGAAATAGAAGACGTACAGTATGAAAAGAACGGAGGGCAGGACAGAGACGGGAGACCAAGAAGCCCAGAAGCAATACGAGGCAGAGAAAGTGTGTCACGTGTCAGGATCCAAGAGGGATGTAGCAGCCTAATCAACAATCTGCCCTAAGCAGTACATGGAAGCAGCTCTGTGCTCAGTCATGCTCAAGCCCCAGGACAAAGACCAGAGACGATATTCTTCTGTTTTCGTTTGAACCTATCTACCTGTGAGTAGAGACTCTAAGTTGAATTAAAATACGTTGACTGGTGTACCGCTGCTCTGCGTGTGTGCTCTGTTCCCAGCAACCTGAGATTAGGGACGTCCAGGACATACGGTATGTCGGTGTAATGAGAGGGGAGAATACAGTAGGGCGGGTGTCAAAGACAGGTAAAAAAACAATGAAGCTACTAGTTGACATTTTCCTTATGCAACTAAAGGAGATTTCCAATGAATTAAGTAAATTGACTGTTTTTGTATAAATACTAACTGATATGCAGTACATACCGATACATATAAGCCATGTAGAACTAAACTGTACTAACTAACAAGAAGTTAGGATTATACAGTATTCATCCATAGTGGAGGTTTAGCTCTATGTACAGTATATAGCTGTCTAACTCCTGCAGCTCCAGCTGGAGGTAGAAAATAGCCTCACCAGAGAGGTAGTCCGAGCCGAAGGAGTGCTGTCCAGGAGGGTCCTGGCGTCCACCTGATGACATCATCGATGACATCATCCCTGACCCTGAGAGAGATAAACAGCTATATATAGTCTCAGTTGCAAATGACAATTCATAAAATGTTAACGAACATAGAGTTATTGTAATGGTGCGGTCAGCAATGGTAAGCTAATAAACTTTTGTCCATGTGTCCGTTCTGTGTGTGCTGCCTACCGCATGTCCATAGAGACATTACTAACCATAGAAAACGAGAAAGAAAGAACAGCCAACAACTAATAATACAATGAGTGCTAATGAAAACTAGGGATGTTCAGTTATACAGTCTTGTGGTTTGAAGACATTGCCATACTGTGGGTGATGTATTCCTATTGAAACCTCGGTTGACTGCGTTTCTGCCTGTCAGATAACTGATCCCAATGTGATTAGCTCTGCAAGCAGTCAGGATGATAACAATCTGATCTTAATATGCGCTGCTTGTGCATTAACATGTTGTTGACATCTTGCTTAAAACCACTTCATCCCTAGCTTTTTTTGTTTTTCCACTTTTTACTTGAGTTTTTTCTCTTTTAGTGGATCATGCAGCATGTCTATGTTGCTTTATTTTTAGCACACCTTTTTTTCATGTGTTTAGCGATGGGTGCTAAAGTCCCCTTCAGCGGGTACGTTAGGGATGAACAGGTTTATTAATGTGCGACTTGAAAAACCTTTTCATAGAAAATATTTCACAGTTGTAATCCTATGAATAAAGCAGCTACTCTAAATCTTCAATGATCCTTTAATTGCAACATGCTGCAATTATATATGTTGAATATAATTGAAAATCTATAAAAAATATATTTTTTTAAAAGAGAAAAAATCTTACAGGATATTTCAACAAAACATTAGTATCTTGTACCATCAGCAATTACAAAGCAAAGTCCATTAATTTGCTACTGATACAACTGTTTCCCCGAGGACATAATCTGCCTTTGCTTTGCGATTGTGACTTTGTGTCCAAATTTTAATGTGATCATGTAAGTGGTGATGGTGCTGAAACAAGCAACAAGTATCATCTCTCAGTGTGACATTTGCTGTTAGTGGAAGTGTCCGAGATGATGTATGTGCTTCAGACACACACACACACATGCGCGCGCGAACACACACTTTTTAGTCTAACCAGCTGTAATGTTTCACATGCTAGTTATGTCATTTATTCCATGTTCCAATATTCCATGTTGGCATTCAAAATGATCCAAATCAATAAACCAGAATTATCTCTAAAAATATGTTGGGTATATGTAAATTATTGACTGAACTTTCATTTAGATTTGAGCGATCACTACTGTAAGTAGTACCCTCTGAAATGGAAGCTAATTTATTTCAGCCAAGATTAGCATTTTTGTTTTGTTGGACTAGTGCGGCCTAAAAAAAAAGAGAACAGCGTTTTATAATGTGATGTTAGAAGCCATTACAGTAAGAAGAAATAAACAATTTGCATGAATCTAGGACTAGATAGGTGAAATACTTCACTAATCAATGAATTGATTACTTTATATTAAGCTGTAAAAAGACAATACATTATATAGCTAAAGTTATAACTATATAAGCATCGTGTTCTTTTTCCTTTTAATATAACAGATGGAAGCCATGTGTGTCTCTGTCCAAGGTGCTGAAACGGTGGTGATGTCTTTTTCATAATAACGAGATTGTGAATATTATTTCCCACATATAGAGTATTTTGACAGTTTTGGCACTGGGCCAACAACAGTTACCCCAGAATAGAATACTAAGAAACACACACACACACACACACACACATACACAAAGACATACAAGCCTGACCACACAAATGAAAAGAAGCGCCCTCCCACACACACAAACTGCCAAGTCATCATGGGACCCACTGGCTGGAATCAACATGACCTTTCTCTCGATCACACCTCTCACGCTGCTGCTCTCCTCCATCTTTCCATAGATTATTCATAGCATACTGTGTATATTAATAGTCACACAAAGCATCATAAACCCTATAAACATTATAACCAGGGCTGTTCGTCTCCATTTCTCCATGTTCTTTTGTGTCTATTTCTCTCTCTCTTCCCCCTAGCTGTCTATCGGCATTACACTGATGTCTGTGTATCTTTTCCTCCAGGCCACACTTTGACAGCCCTATTATAATGTAGTTGGTTACATAGATGTATTACTCATGCACAAGGGCTCTCAATAACCAGCTGCTTCCACATCAGTCTGGGAACCTCTCAAGTAAAAACCCTACATCAGAGAACTGTCTGGTCCAATCAGTGTCCAAGTTCAGCTGGCGCTGGCTGCACCTGTGTTCAGGTCATCATGCCCACAAGAGTCTTGTTCCATTAGTTGTCGGTGGTCATTTGCTAGCAACGTTTGTTGTTATGATTAGTTGCCTGCGGTCCAATTGCCTGCATGCTATTTGATTGACGCCTACAGTATTATTGGCACCATATGGTTATTGCCCAGCAATTTCCCAGCCTGATATGTAAAGTAAAGCAAAAAGTGGGAGGTGGAACTTTGGAAAATCAGAATGCTCTGGAAAAAATAGTGTGTGCGCCTCTATGACAGCTGTAAGAGCATGTGAGCCTATGAAAGCTATAAAGGGAGGGGGAGGGGTAGAGAGGAATGTGTAGTTGGTTGTGTACTGGAAGTACCTATAGTCTGATAGCTAATTTGACCTTCCTGTTGGTATCGCTATCTGTGTTGTAGTGTGTCAGCATGTTTCTCCTTTTAGTATTGCAATGTGCATTTATGCAGTGTATGTATTTCTATTTAAATAACCAGAGATGTGTGCGATTGCAGACACTGGTGCCTCGAACTGTGGTACATGCATGTGATTGCAGCATATTCTCTCTCTCTCTCTCTCTCTCTCTCTCTCTCTCTCTCTCTCTCTCTCTCTCTCTCTCTCTCTCTCTCTCTCTCTCTCGTGAGAACTGCAGGGAGGCGTATCATGATTCAGGAATTAGCTTTATCTGGTAGACTGCAGTATGTTGACTTTAATCATAAAATAAATAAAATAAAATAAAAGAGACAAAGAAAAAACGGAGAGAGAGAGAGAATCCCTATGTTAGTCAGCTGGTTGACTGGTGTCATTTCTGACATGCACCCTGCCAATCACGCTAGAAATGTCAAAATGTCAGTCATGTCTGCCGGGTGCATGACAGCACTCAACATAAATAGACAAGCATGCAGTCATATTACCTCCCATTGTTATATTAGTGAAGTAACAGGGAGTAATAATCTTTAACGTCTTCACATAACCCCTTTGGGTCTGCATAAAGGGGATGTGTTATTTGGTACCACACATAAAGCTAGAATAGTATAATAGACAAACAATCCGGGACAGGGAGGTCCGCTAATTTTTGGAGAACAACGCATTTTCTATAAACGTTAGCGGGTTAACACTTAGTGAACTCAAAGCAATCAGAAGACAACTGCAGCTCAATGAATGCACCTCACATGGCAGGCTAGCAAACTGCCGTTCAGTTTAAGCAGCACAATATGAGAGCACAGACACAACAGTCATAAGTGAGTCACAGAGTACAGCAAACAGACAGTGGCTAACACATTCTGGTCTGTCTGCCTGAGGTAGTGCTACCATTGGTGACTGTTCTGTACCAAGTACAAACTGATCTGTCATCGCCACTTCAGGCAGACCAGCAGATTTCTGATTTACATTTCATGTCACATGTCATAAGATAATGGTATCCACTAAGGTAGATGAAAAATTACTTGGTATGCAATCTAGTCTTAGCATTGAGAACACATTCATTGAGGAATCATTTTGAGTTGCTCTATTATTTCTACAACTCTCTAATTACTTTTTAAATTGTAATCAAAAGCTCGTATCATCATCCTACATCATTATGAAAAGCTCATCTGATGAGCACCCAGAATTTGAAACATTGCGATATATAAAAGACATTCTCAAAGCGTTATTTCCAGAAACCACCATACAGTATGCGAAACGCATGTGGTGATACTGAGGTGAGAAGAAGCAACAACAAGACCCTTTTCTATCTACAGTACAAAAACAAAGGCATGTCATAATCATCTCTGAGAGCCCTGTGTGTGTTTGTTAGTTCCTCGGGAAATGTTTGCGGCGGGGCCAAATCTCTCCATAGCCATTGCAGGCGCTGGTGCTGTAGGTTCCTTGGCACCAGCCATGCTGCTTACTGTTTACCTTTCGACATGGCAAAACCTGACAGCTGCACTGGGCAAACTCAGCTGTAACAGGCAGCGCCATTGGCCCAGGCATAGATGTGTGAGTGTGTGTGTGTGTGTGTGTGTGTGTGTGTGTGTGTGTGTGTACATAGAACGGCCCCAAGCTATCTCCAAGCTATGGTCCGATTCCAGGCCCCAAAAAGAGAACTTCGTTTTACCACCTCGGCTGGCCGACTGGCAATGCCACCGTTA
>JAODUH010022601.1:0-24924 GCA_027564835.1 Typhlichthys subterraneus
CACTCTTGTTGGGGGAGGGAGAGCAGGAAAGAGGGGAAGAGATGAGCTGCTGGAGGGACACTCTTGTTGGGGGAGGGCTGAGGTACTGAAGGGACAGTCCTCGATTGGAAGGGGGGGGGGGGAGATGGGGAGAACACTCCTGAGAGTGAATATGAGGGGATAGGGGGAAGGGGGGAGAAAGGGGGAGGAGGAGGGGAAGGGAAGGTCTGTCGTTGCTGCTGTTGTTCTAGTTGTTGCTGTTGTGCCTAATGCCATTACTGCCAAATGAGCCCAGTGAGGAAGACCCCTGCCACTGTCTCCATGACGATGTGTCTTCAAGAATATGTAACAAGCAGAGCCATGTAGAAGAGAGAGTCGCGCCAACATAAGTTCAAAACGTTCAAGGTTCGTGGAGACGCAAAACAGTTTGAGGAAGTGCTTGGTGGGCAATTTAAATAGATAAATACAAATACATAACTGCAATCGATATATATTTACAATATCATTTATTTTTTTGTGTTTGTGGCTAATTTCTGGGAACTTTTTCGAGGTTCCACAATCCACCATTGCTGGAGTGAACGGGGTTGACGCGACTCTCTCTTTACATGGCTCTGGCAGCAAGCTCTTACGCTGCCTCTTTGCCACGCGCTCTGCCTCGGATTCTACCGGCGCCTCCTTCCGTCCGCCGGCCCTCCTCACTAAACCCAGGAGTCGATCTTTCAAAGACATCTCCTCCTCTTCCTCGCCATCTGAATCGGTATCCTCCTCAACACCTAGAACCACAGGTGGCAGATGAAGGGTCTTTGCCCAGCGGTGCGGAGGTAAATGTTTACACAGGGTCTGTTCAGTGATCACTGGCTGAGTGGGGATTTGTCACATCAACAGTCATTTGTCAACAGTCATAAGAGTTGGGAGGGGGGGAATTGGGGGGGTGCACACAGCCTTTGGTACCGCAATGGGCGATGAGGAGCTGGTGGAAGTCGAGGAGCTTCTCTCGGAGCTCCTCCGGGCAGGGACATTCCTCCTGCATCTTCTCCTCGCTGAAGCTCAGCAGCATTTTTATCTGGGGATCAGATCACTGAGATGCAGTGATATATTTCACCCCGTTATATTTCCTGTCTCTATTTTATTACAAGGATATACTGCAATTCTCCTTGTGGTTATTAAAACCTAACCTGACATGCCATCTGGGGAGCTGTACATTGAAACTGTTTGTGAATGGCTGTACTTTCAAAAAAATACTTGGCAGATGATTGGATGAACCATCTGGTCTTTTTCGCTGTCGGCACCATAGTCAGCACACCTAAACCACACCTGTATAGCTATAAACACAACGCTGATTGGAAACCATGCCCGTATAGCTATAAACACAACGCTGATTGGAAACCATGCCCGTATAGCTATAAACACAATGCTGATTGGAAAACCGTGCCCGTGTAGCTATAAACACGATGCTGATTGGAAAATGCCGCCCGTATAGCTATAAACACGAAGCTGATTTGAAAACCACGCCCTTATTGCTATAAACACGACGCTGATTGGAATGTTCAGTTGCTACTCGGACACATTTTAAATTATTCCGAGATTATTCCGAAATTAACCTGGAGACTAATTTAAAACATTTGGATTTGCCTCCCCTTATATACTGTAGCTCTAAACTCTCACAGTTCTTTCCCCCTCTACATACTGTAGTGCCACACAGTTTGGTTTCAAACAACCACAATCATTTTGACTTCGGCAGGCAATATACTATATAACAACCAAGGTGTTTTTAAGGGAATTTAAAGGAATGCTGCGAGCCTAATGCTTACTCACATGGATATATACATACATACATTCGTTATTATAATTACGGCTAATATAACATTCATGCCCTTTATTGTGTGTTTAATTAGGCCCTCAAGCAGATATTCCACGGTTCTCAGGAGTACACCAATTAAATTACACAACAAACAAAGTTGCACTCAATCCCCCAGATTCCCCCGTCTCCCGCTCCCACCTGCTCGTGTAGAGGCGATCGGAACTCCCTGGTCTTGCGCGCAGTGAGGGCGGCGGACATGTTGAGCGCTTCCATCACCTGGATGTAGCGGAGCCGTTGGTCCTCCTGCAGACGGCCCACGAAGCTGTCGGAGAAGGCCACCACCGCCTCCACCCTGTGACGCACCTGGCAGTCGCACAGGTAGTGCAACAGCTGGCACAGCTGCAGACATAACGTATACATAAGTGTCTAACGTGTGTGTAGAACATACATCGTCATATGTAGTGTAACAGCTGGAGCCATAACATAGACATAAGGGTCTATCATGTACATAACGTACATCAGTTTACGATGAATAGCAAATTGGCATATTTTTTTTTTTACATAAAGGGATGCTGTATTATTTATAGCAGTGAGCTACAGTGTATTTTCCCATTATACGGTAACTACAAATTTATCCTTTCCCTGTGTGTTAGTATAAAGTAGTAGCCTCTGTACTATCAAGTTTAGATACTTCTTATTTGCAAGTCCAATGGGGTGTCGTGTTATGCTGCTTGATTCACAGGGTCTTGGTAAGACCAATTCCAATACCTTTAGTAGTTAAGGACATTTTTAGAAATAAAAAAATCTACAATTATAATCACTATCAACTCTTTAGCAGCTTTAATTAAAAAGTTGCCATTATAACCTGCCTTTGGAAGTATACTGAATTAAGATACGTTAATTCACCTCCAGTTTGACAGCTTCTGGAAGCTTCATCTGGAGAAGTCCACATTTGGGAGTGTCATCTATCCTGCCTTTGCCACATGTCTTTTCACTCTCACTTTTGCCATCACTTCCATCCTCATCCTCCTCCTCATCCTCTTCATCCATGCTATGCTCAGCTTCTCTGGAAAAAACTTGTGGTTCAATTAATTCCAGCACTTCATCCAAATCCTCATCACCAAACACCTCCATTAAAAGCAGTGTATAAAACAACTTAATCAGCGGAACCAGAAGGAGCTCGATGCTGCCCCCTTCAGGATCGCGGACGCCCCGCTCTGCGGCCCTCACAGCAGCTGTTAGCATATCCACCGTTAGCCTCCTCAGTACGTCCAGGGATATTTCGGGGCTGCTCGTGTGGACTGTTGCTTCGGCCTCTCCCGCCACGCCGGCGCTTCGGACAAAGCAGGGCGGGGAGAAGTGCACTCGTGGCTTCAGGGAGGTGCTCTGGCTAATGCGAGGGAGGCCGTGTTGAGGCGGATGACTGCTCCCGCCGGCGCTGCTGTGGAAGAGGGTGACGGCTCGGGTCTGGTCCGTCAAAGGGACGATGTACTCCTGGGTCATCATGAGACACGCTGTGGCGTTGGCACTGAGGTGAACCTACAGTGTGGATATCAAGAACCACCAAGGGCTTCATTTACACGGAAGTCATTTTCAATGTATTGTGAGTGAAGATCTCTCGCAGTCTGTTAAAAGTGTTTTGTTAGCTCCCACTCTTACTCTGGCCTTGCAGGCTGTCAGCTAATGTGGCACAGCTCCCCGTTAATAAATTATCTCTTTGATATGCTTGTGATTCCAGAGCTAGCTCAAGAGATGACAAAATGTGAAATATTAAACTATTCATCCCACATGATAGCCACATCCACATTATAGGCTGCTGTAGCCATCTTCATTAAATACATTTTCCTCATGTAATAATTAACATAGTATCAGTAAATACTAGTGCATTTATATAGCACTTTTCTAACTTCTCCATCGCCTGTCGCCACGCTCTACCTACCCACTGTCACCTCAGTATTCAATCAGGAAACTAATTTTTTGACTGAATATGCAAATTACAGTCAAAAAGGGATCAATGCCAGACTTGTAACAGCAGCAAGACCGGAGAAGAACAGGCTTCAATTATTTATTTTTTCTCTCTCTCATTTGAACGAAGACCTACGACCACATCTGTGCCAATTCAATACACCATCACGCTAACCTGAATGAGCAGCTGGTAAAATGCGGAACGCAGCAGGCCGGGAAGATGAGGACTCTGGATGGCATGGAGGAGTTGTGATTGGTCCACGTGACTGCAGAGGGCGTGGCATATTCTGGTGTTACCGAGGGCGCACAGGGAGCAGTAGAGGAGCAGGGTGCGGTGGTGGAAGGTCAAAAGGTCGCCACGTTCTGACAGCTCCAAGATGTCAACACATCTAGACAAGAACAAGAAAACAATATATCAGACAACTGTCCACAAACAAACGTCACGTAAAATCACATGAATGTTCAGATTCTACGTCAGACTATCTGGCATCACTTACTCCTTAGACACACTGCAAGGACCCGCAGCAATTTAACGACGAGCGACTTAAAGCGATGACAGACAAAATAACGTTCGGCAACGCAAAGTGGGCGGGTTCAAAGTTAAACAAATCTCAGACGACGCGACTGAGTGGGAACTAGGATATTGTTGACTGACAGATTGACTGAAGAATATAGGATTGGGGAATAGACGAGAACGATACCTAGGCAACCAATGCCTGGAATGTAAACCAGCGGCACATTTACAGCTACAAAGTGATGTGCAACGAGCAAATCGCTTGCAGTGTGTCTGGGCTTCTCTGGCCTGACATGTCCAAACGTCCCAAAGTGGCAAGCGTGTCTTCATTTGCACAAACAGTAACGTGCATGTTTTTGCGCCCCTGACCTGTTTTCGTCTGGGACGTGAAGGGTCATGACCTGCGAGGGCTCAGAGCAGTGGACCCTCCAGCCGCGGTGATCCTCCAGCCGCGCTGCTACCACCTTCAGCGTGCGGTCCGGCACGCGGGCCCAAGGGGCAGCACGGAGGCACTGGACCTGAAGCCTGGGGGGACACTGCGGTGTGGCGGTCCTCTTCTGGCTGCCGAACAGACCGGCTGACAGCGGCAGAGCACTCTATAGGGTGGACGGACACAATTTAAATAATATAGTACATTTATAAATTAATGTATTAATAAAGCTCATTTAAAAACTGTGAGAGTCAACAGTGCTGTACAATGAAATGTCAAAAATAATATTATACAGAACGGATTCCAAACATAAAACACAAGGTTAACATATACTAATTACAGTACACAATTGCCTACACCCATTTACAAACTCAAAAGCTAAGGGAAATAGATACGTTTTTAGATGAGATTTAACAATGTTGCTGCTGGTGGAAGACCTAATATACATAAGGAAGACTATTCCATGACCTTGGTGCAGCAACAGAAAAGGCTGCTTTCATGTTTAACAATAACCGTGGGCCATGCAAAAGCAGTAGGTTGGAAGGCCTAAGGACCCTGGAGGGGCAGTAATTGAGAAAATAAAGAGATTAGCCAAAGAGCAGAACCCAACCTACCCAAACTACAAAGGAACAAACTAAAGAGAGACTGTAGGATGTTGGATAACTGAAGCTATGCTCAGAAAAGAAAGCATACCTTGACGCGTCCAAGCTCAAACTGAAACATGTTGCTGGTAGTGGGCTTGACAAACACTGCAGGGTACAACCTTGTGCTGGCTTCCACCTGGTAACAGTGTAATGTAACAGGTAACAGCATAATGGTAACTGGGAACTGTAATGTAATGCTAACTGGTAACAGTGTAATGGTAAATGGTAACTATAATGATTAAATGTAGCATTAACTGGTAACAGTGTAAGGGTGTGTGCATGTTGACAAAAATTATCTGATACTTCTACACAGCCCTGGATGGTAAATAGGAGCCAGGGTGCATTTCCAGTTTTTCCCCCATACAGAAATAAGCGTGGCCTACATGGTAGAAGGTGGCCATCTCCACCCCGTTAGAGGTGAAGGTCAGCAGGCCAGTGGCCGTGTCAATCAGGCAGCCTATCTCCAGTCCCGAACACCTCCTGCTCTGGGACAAGCCTGTAGCTTCCCCAGCACACACCATGTAGCAGTTGCAACGCTTCACACTGCAGGGCGCCAAGGAGACACATGCAAATAAATGTACAGTTCATTCATGTACAGTTCATTGAGAGCCTTTAGCAGACATTTTTGTCACTTAAGCCACTTAACAATCGGTACATTTGTCAATAGTATTATTCATTGAGGTGTGCTTACATTCCGCAAACAGAGGTGAATGTTTGTGGCAAACTCATTACCTTTTAACTTTGTTAAAACGTAACGTTTTGTGTTAACATTCCAGATTGTTTGATTTAAATTGTAAGTAACCCTTCGTCCATAGTCCCATGTGTGCACCAAGAACTACCTTCTCAGGCAGTTTGCGTTAGTTCACAAATATTTGCAGCAAACTCTACGCAGCTGTTTGAATATGTTTGCAAACTTTCACCATTGCTTGACAGTTTGAACACACCTTAGGTCATACACCAGTTGTCGTAAGCAACCAACATTTTGACAGCAGCATGGCATCAGAGCTTAACTTAATCTGTGAATATACCATTTAATTCCCTGAAATAGTTGAGTCCTTACAGTAAGTATCATCATAGAACATCGTACAGAATAGGGCTGTGCAAACAAATCAATACATTTGAGTATCGCAATATGTTTTAAAATGACACTGTACATTTTAAATCCCTTGGCATTGATACATTAAATCAATGTGTGAATCAATGTGTTATAATTAAACACAAAGACAATTTACAAAATAAAGGACAGAACTCAATCATTGATACACTTTTCAATAAAAACATTTAATTTATTTGTTATGTTTAGCTCTATTTAAAATTAAAAACTCTAAAATACAGTATTGCAAATATGTATCACAAAGCAATTGTATCGTTTATCATGAGGGTTAATACTCAGCCCTCGTAATGCACTCGTCCATAATTCATAATGGACTTATGCACAAACCTTTCCTGGACTTTTCCGCTGTCGTCTCCCAGGGTGACTGTCACGGTGCGGGCTTTGTCGGGGTCAAAGGTCGCTTCGCGCTGGTGGAAGTCAGAGGTCACCCAGCCGACCCACACGTTGAACGGGTCCTGGCCTGGGAGCACCCTCGCTGAGTAATAATACTGCGAGAGAGGTTTTTGCTGTACTTACAGTAGTATAAAGCAGGGGTTCCAAAAACTTTGTGCTCACGACCCCCAAAATAATAGTGCCAGAGACTTGTGACCCATACTAGAGGTGGTAGAAGCATAACAACTATATTATTATTATTTTAAAATCGGCTAGTCGCAGAATACATCAAATTAGTGTACTACTACTAACACATATGGGTAAAAATAGCTTTTCTACTAATTTTAAAATGTTATTTTGTTTCTTTAAATCATTTTGTGACCCCTCAGCTGTGTCTCATAATTTTTTCAGATTTTTCAGATAACACAAATATTGACATAGGCCATTATACTACAGGGGTAGAATCACAGGATCTGTTCAACTGAGGATGTACATGATTTTACCAGAAGTGGTCAGCATCATGAGGGGATGATTTAGGCAAAAACAATGTTGGTCCAAATAGGACATTATTTTAGGAATGTGACAGTATAGATTTTAGGATTCCAGATGTATCTTTATAGGCAAAATATATGTCCTATTACATTGCATGTATTATTTCAACTGGCAAATCATTAAAATAGATATATATTAAAAATGAGATGAAAAATAGCATATATTGACATGTCTTACAAACATAGAGACAGAGGAGGTCTTACTGTGGCGCTATGGACAAGATGATCATAGCTGTCTTTATCAACAAGGACCTCTTCCAGAAGACGGGCAGATGAATGGCTGCTGACTAGGCCTGGTTTGTTCCGCTTCAACATGAACCTGACACACACACAGATGCACACAGATGCACACACTCACCCACCCCCACACACACACACACACACACACACACACACACACACCCGCACACACCCACACACAGACGCACACAGACGCACACACACACCCACACACACCCACCCACACACACACAGATGCACAGACGCACACACTCACCCACACACACACACCCGCACAGACGCACAGACGCACACAAACACACAGTTAACAATCGGTTATTGCCAGCAATGTGTCCATGAACAGTAAACCGCTCTTCCACCTTTGTTTGAGCCTGGATGTTTTTTCGTGGCTGTGGTCCTTGTTGTTCAGCTCGTCCCTGGAGCCAGAGAAGCCTCTAGACGACTTCAACAGCACCTCAAAGTCAGAGTCCACCTCGCTCTCCTCAGCTTCTTTCCTGCCTGATAGGATGCCAAAAATTAAACATTTTCTATTTACTACAACACAGTATCTTAGAAATGTATATGCTTTTTATAGTTAATTATGTATCACTTTAAATTGTTATACATAAATAACTTCATTCATTGACTATAAACATAACATGAACTTCGAATTTGTCAATAGTCTCTCTAAAATGGACTAAAGTAAGCTTCCCATGCAGACATTGATATTGTTTATGTATCATGAAGGGAGTTACCACATGACAAAGGCAAGTTGACCTAACGTAGGATTATGAAGTAGTCATTACCTGGAGAGAACACATTGGCGGTCGCTGGGAGAGCTCCCCCTACAGGGCTGGACAGCATGTCGGCAAATTTAATGGCCATGCTGAGACGGTAATAGTCCATGTACCCGCCTTCACTCTGGGATGTAAACGACCGCTGGGCGACCCTGAGGCTGGGCGGAGAATCGGCTGTGGCCCTGCCCCTCGTCACCTAAATGGAATGACATTTGTTAAAGGTATAGTCATCTTATTGTAAGATAATACCAAATCTTCACTAGCTTAGCATTCACTGTGCATTACATTAAAGTTATAGTATGGCATTCTAGAGAAATCTTGTTGATATTTTATCAAAACAAAAACAACTCTCCCGTCAATGCCATAGGACGCTCCCTCAGAAGCTCTGCCCCAAGAAATGGACAGTAACACCCCGTTATTTTTTCAACACACACAAAGTGTATTATCTTACAATCGCTGACTATACCTTAAAATTATCATTATGAGTCGAGTTTGTGTTGTGCTCTAGTGTGGTATGTAGAACGATGTTTAGATGAAAGCATCAGTCATGTCTGCCTACCCGACTCGTATTCCCCAATTAGCAATACAAAACTTTTCGTTTGCGTCTGCTGTCATCCATCACATGCTAGAATTGCTTTGGCAACTACACTTATTTGTGTTTTTATAAACCGTTTGATTTAGTTTCAACAAAATATGTCACTACACAGCAAAAACATCAGACGTTCCCCCCCGTAGGGTCTTTCTAAACTACAAAATATGTCGAAATATTGCGATGCTAGCATGCAGTGAATGCTGTGCTACACGGTCCAGCCCGTCCCGCAGGCTGTACACACCAACAGATCCCCTTGGTCAGGCAGTATGGAGGCAAACTGCGGCTGACGCCAGCTTATCCACAAAGCTGGCTCCCTGGCCATATGCAGAGCAAAGGGCTTGTAGCTCTCCTGAAGGCCACACACAGTGAAGAACTGCAGAGACTGCAGCTGGTGGCCCAGATTCAGCTTCCCCACTTGGTTCACCCCGACACTGACAACAGGAAGCAGTCCTGGGGAAGATAATCATGCTTTTTTGTTTTTTACATGACAATTTAACGCTACTCTCTCAAACTGAAAACAAAAGCAAAAATGTATGAATTTTTCATATGAATTCAATTTAACGGTCTGCCTCATTTTAGAAAAGGCGGGTAGACCACGCATGAAAAAGTTTATTTCCAAAATGAATATGAGCTGCTGAGATCATGCTCAGCAGTTTTTATATTTTAATTTAAATATTTGACCATCTGTTGCTGCTGTCATATATTTAGGCATACCGAATCTAAAATGTACATCTAAATCTAAATATCTAAATCTGCTCCAGACCATCTCTTATCTTATCATTTGTATTCAATCAACATACAGTAAGTACCTCATAAAATCACACGTGTATTCTCTGTGTAATGTAATAATGTAAAATCAGCTGCAGACCATCTCTTATCATATGTATTCAACCGCCTACATACACGCATTTGCACAGTATTCTCTGGTGTAACGTAATAATGTAAAATGAGCTCCAGACCATCTCTGACGTCAAAGTCCTTGGCAGCCACTTCAGATCCCCCGTCGTTGATGAGCACCTCTCCGTTGAGCGTCAACATCATAGTGCGCTCCGTCACGTCTAGCAAACAGCCCACCACATCTCCTCTCCTCCAGGGACACCCCAGAGGTTCGCCCCCCCCACCATGGTACCACTGAGCCTGCCGAGGCATGTAGAAAGAGACTTCTATCATTGACATAACAAATAGTTTTGGATTACATGTGAAACATGAACAAATTAAAGGTGTATATAATAAAGATGTTATCCACTGAAAATGTTTTTTACTTCCATCTAGTGGCAGAAATATCGAAATCTGCACCTTCAATTCAAGACAAACCAACACAAGGCCACAGTATTTGAGATAATAGATCATATTCAGTCTATTTTTTTTAGGGTCACCAATTTTCTTTTTTGTCTAAATCTTTGCATAGGCATCTTTAAAGGTACTGTCATATTTTAGATTTAGTTGATTTAGAACTATTGTCTATGTTTAGGGGAGTTATTACATCCTGAGCAGTGAATGACATCATACTGACATCATACATGTGTGTGTTGTAATCATAGCTCCTCTTACATACAGTAGCTGCCAGTGTGTGTGTGTATGTGTATGTGTATGTGTGTATGTGTGTGTGCGTGCGTGTGCGTGTGCGTGTGTGTGGCCAACAGAGCGTTTGTTTTGCTCTGAGATGCCGGCACGCTTAGTGTGCCATCTAGTGGCAGAAAGCAATATAGCGTCTCACCCTGGATCCGTCAAAGACGTAGGCCTGGTCGTCTGAGCCCAGCTCAGTGTCCGGAGAGCACCCTGGCCGCGCCCAGCCCACCCTCATGCTGCCGTCCGTCACCAGCTCTAACTCAAAGTACCACTTCCCCCGGGTCACGGCATACGACTTATCCGTCCTGAACACCTGGAACGCCCCCGCCAATGAGGTGGGATGGGGACGGGAGTCCGGTAGTGTGGCTGCACAGCCAGAGAGAAATGTTAGACAAAGACAATGTTATCTAAAACAAAAGAAACTATACATTTCTCTTAAACCAGGGGCACACGGACCCCTTATCACATATGGTAGAAAATATTTAGTTGGCTGGCAAACAATGATTTGTAGGGCCGCCTAATAGTGCCATGTATAAAAGTAGGCCACTAACTAACCTATTCAAATAATTGACTGTTAGATGTAACTTAAAGGCCCATTTATACTTCTGCAAACAAGGTCTGTGCACGGATTGCAGAGAGTGCGTATAACTCAAATCTCATGAGCATCGAGAATACCGTGCTGCACCAACATTTTGTGTCCATGCAAACATGTGCGACTCCCTGAAGCCCACTACAGATGGGAATGGGTGTCCTGCTAGGCTGAGTGAGTGTTCTGGGCACTAAATATGTATTTCCAGCTAATCTCTTAATTACGCCAGTATTGTTCACAGGAAACTATTTGTGCACACAAAAGATGTGATTATAAATATTGCTAACTGCTTTAACATACAGAAATAGCCGGCACGTCCGCAAGGAGCTGAGCCACGTCTACAGAGGAGAAGTGTGGTATACTATATACACGCCGAGCACTGGTCTGTGTCCACACATGTAAAGATGAGCATTAACAACACAGATGATAAACAGACCAGGACATACAGATGTAGAGCTGGGCCTTAACAATACAGATGGTATGATAAACAGACCAGGACATACAGATGTAGAGCTGGGCCTTAACAACACAGATGATATGATTAACAGACACCAGGACATACAGATGTAGAGCTGGGCCTTAACAACACAGATGATATGATTAACAGACACCAGGACATACAGATGTAGAGCTGGGCCTTAACAACACATGATAAACAGACCAGGATATACAGATGTAGGGCTGGGCCTTAACAACACAGATGATATGATTAACAGACCAGGACATACAGATGTAGAGCTGGGCCTTAACAACACAGATGATATGATTACCAGACACCAGGACATACAGATGTAGAGCTGGGCCTTAACAACACAACTGATAAACAGACCAGGACATACAGATGTAGAGCTGGGCCTTAACAACACAGATGATATTATTAACAGACCAGGACCTACAGATGTAGAGCTGGGCCTTAACAACACAGATGATATGATTAACAGACCAGGACATACAGATGTAGAGCTGGGCCTTAACAACACAGATGATATGATTACCAGACACCAGGACATACAGATGTAGAGCTGGGCCTTAACAACACAACTGATAAACAGACCAGGACATACAGATGTAGAGCTGGGCCTTAACAACACAGATGATATTATTAACAGACCAGGACATACAGATGTAGAGCTGGGCCTTAACAACACAGATGATATGATTAACAGACCAGGACATACAGATGTAGAGCTGGGCTTTAACAACACATGATAAACAGACCAGGATATGCAGATGTAGAGCTGGGCTTTAACAACACAGATGATAAACAGACCAGGACATACAGATGTAGAGCTGGGCCTTAACAACACAGATGATAAACAGACCAGGACATACAGATGTAGAGCTGGGCTTTAACAACACATGATAAACAGACTAGGGCATACAGATGTAGAGCTGGGCTTTAACAACACAGACGATAAACAGACCAGGACATACAGATGTAGAGCTGGGCCTTAACAACACATGATAAAGAGACCAGGACATACAGACGTATAGCCAAGCCTTAACAACACAGATGATGATCAGATACCAGGACGTACTGTGCTCATGGTCGAGGGGTTCCAGGCTGTAGCCGAAGGCCAGCAGGGTGCAGACAGCCTCTCTAACTCCCGCCCTACCTAACCGCCTATTCTTCTCATCAAGAAGGTCAAAGGGCACCAGGCGTGGAGTCCTCTTGGCCTTTGAATCCTATAGTGACATGGAATGACAACAAACAGCTCCCATTGGCAATTAATTACAATTACAGTAGGTAATATAGCAGATGATTTTATTCATAAGTCACTTATATTGAGTACATATAATTGCTAAATAGAATTATTATAGGTGATGTAAGCAATCATGCACATTCGATTTCTGTCAAATTCAGAGAATCTGCTTACAGTCCAGTAGCTGCCCATTCTGTGCGTGCGCTGAAAACAATATTTGTCCTTATAAGCAAGTCTAGCCACTGACAGTCATCTGTGAAATGCCTCAGGACAGTTATTAGAACAACTGCATTGAAATTAATGGGGAGGGAGCCGTAACTGCACTTTCAATAGTCACCAGGACATAATAACTACTAAGTGTGGAGGTGTCCTTGATCAAGGCATCTAACCCTAACTGCTCCCGGTGTTCAGGTCGCGCCTTGCACGGCAGCAATCACCATCGGTGTATGAATGTGTGTGTGAATGTGTGAATGTGAGGCAATATTGTACAGCGCTTTGAGTGGCCACAAACTTGGAAAAGTGCTATATAAATGCAGTCCATTTACAATAAAAGCTGCATGTCTACAATCACAAGTCAAATCTGATTAAAAAAAAAAAAGAAAACGCTTAAAACGTTTGGTTACTTTGCCCCCCAAAATAAGGTTTAAAAAGCAATTTCTCCTCACAGGTTGTATATCTACTCTGCATATGCAACGGTTGGCTTGCGTCAGTGTAATTACACGATTGGTTAAATATAAGGTTAATGCTTAAAGAATACGTTTGGCTCTTTTGGGGGGAGGAGCAGGGTATGTCACAACATTTGCCATTACAGAATTCTCCACTGAGCTCCATTCAAAGTGATCTAAGTGGCATGTCTCCACCAGAGCCATCATCCATGTACTGTAGAAGAGAGAGTAAACTCCATTCACTCCAATGGACCATTTTTTCCACAACAATGGCAGATTGTGGAACCTCAAATCTGTTCCAGGAAGTTAGTTAGTTAGTTAGTTACTAAAAGTTTGCTATAAATTGTATTGTAAATGTTAATTGATGCATTTGTTGAGTACTAATTAAAAAAAATGTAGATTATGTATCTGTAGGACAATTTATCGATTTAAATTGCCCACCAAGCACTTCCTGAAACTGTTTGGGAGGCTCCATGAACCATGTAACTATGTGAACACGTCAAACTTCCGTTGGCGTGACAATCTTCTACATGGCTCTGGTCTCCACTATACTGTACAGTTTCTCTGTTCTAAACAACCCACGCTAAGTACGTTTAATCACCATAACAGAGCTAGCATGACGCTGTGTGGACCTCACACCTGCTGAGGGCCGTAGGTCCAGCCCTGCCTGATGCGCTGCTGTGCCCACGCGTTGTGTCCGTTCTCAGCTAGCAGGTCCACCACTGCCTCCAGGGCTGGGGTTAGCTCCAGCTGGCTCAGGTCTACGGGGGAAGGCCTGTAGCCACTAGGCTGCTCATACCTAATCACAGGCAAGGAGGGGGCATCAGCTTAAAGGTGTAGTCAGCTGTTGCAAGCTAATTTCAAGCTAACACACTTTTTGTCAAATTCAAAACAAAGCTGTAAGCTAATAAATGGTAACCAAGTATCTCCTCGCATTCCGCTAGCTTACCGTTCTCTGTGTGTGCTTAAAAAATAACCCGGTACATCTACCCAGCCCTGGCTCTGTAAATAGGAACATGAACTAAGTGGCGAACGCCACACACAACGATGCCGCTTGACTTCGCAATGCGTGTAATGTGTGGGCGGGGCTTCTGAGGGAGTTTGTTTTGATTTGAGCTCAAAGTTAACAAACATTCCCGAGAATGACCGACCCCGCCTTTAAAGAGACATGTTCTCAGGACCAATCAGGATAGTAGCATGAATGCAGAGTTATAGTGTGGCTGTCTCTATTGATCCGGCTGTACGTACGTGCAAAGGTACAAACCTGCTAGAAAGCTTTGTGTATCTCACTCGCTCATCAGCATAATCATCAGCCAATCTGATGTGGAAACCAAGAGCTAGTAGAATTCTTCATGGGGAAAAAACAATCAATTATGTTTAATTCCACTGTGACACACTATTTGTTATGGAAACAATAGGCTTACTATACTGTACTGAACCCAGCAGTTACAGTACATCTACAATATTACCAGCTCACCTGAGAAGGTCCTGAGCGTTCTGGAGCTTCTGGTTCTTCTCCTGGTCCAGAAGCTGGGAGAACTCCACAAGGCAGGGATCGTGCTTCTTAGCATCGTCTCTCACCTGTAGATTCCCAAGCCCAAACATCTTAAAATAAATCTTACATAATATAATATAATATATTATAATATAATGTGATATAAAACATAAAGCAGAAAAGCAGGCTGCACATTTACACAGCCAGAGCTGTTACACTACATGAAACTAATGATCCTGAGTATCTGTGTGTTGTTCTTTAGGCTTGCGTGGTGAGCCGAGGCAAAACTGTGCATGAGTGAATAGGATAATGAAAGGAAATACTGAGTGGTTCTGGCTGTGACATGACAAAGGGCAGCACTGGAAAAAAATTACAATAAAACTTTATAGGCTTCATTATATTATATTAAATCTTAAGGGGGATGAAATGTGTTGAATGAAAAACAAGTACTGTATTACTAAAAGTAAAATAATAAGACTGAGGGTGTTCTAATGAGCTCTGCCTGTGGTGCAAGTTTTCAACCCTGCACAAGATGCTTTGTGTTTTGTTCTTACAGCTCCATGTGTCCAACCAAGGTCGATCTTGTCCATCACCCAGATTTCATGGACGTTCTCAGCCAGCCTCTCTCGGATGTGCTCCAGTTGTGGGGGTAACACCACCTATCGAGGTAATGTGGGTGAAAAATTATAGATTACATATACATATAGTGTTTACAGTCAAAGCACTGCATCTGAGCATCTGGATGTAGCCTGGCCCTGCCCAATGAATTGCTCTCAGCTCGGTCACGGCTGAGATTATAGTCTGGAAACCTAGTTTGCTTTAGCATTCGCGCAGCCACCCAGGTGGCGGACCAATCAGGATCCATGGTTGTGGGTAAGTGTGACGACTTCAAAGTCAAGAGTGTGTTTCGAATTGGTGGTGGAGCTAAGACTGGCTTTTAGCTAAAGCAGTCCTGAAAGACAAAGCGATACAAACAGATTGGTTAAATGCTGTCTAATAGCTTCAACATTAACCAGAGGTCTGCAAACCTGACATGCCAGACACATTGTTTTTCACAAGTCCATCTGGGAAACCATGCATCGAAAGTGCTTGTGAATGGCAGGCATTTCAAAACCTACGCGGCAATTGCTTGGAAGAATCATTTGGTCATATTCTCTGTCGGCAAACCTCAACCACGCTGCGCTCCTAAACCACGCCCGTATAGCTATCAATATGATGCTGATTGGTAAGTTCAGTTGCTACTCGGGCACATTCTCAATGAATGTTAGGCTTTCCAGGCTTGGTCTCGCAAGGCTAGAGGTCTACGCCAACTAGGAGGCACACACTACCCAACAGACCGTGTCCAGACCCTAGTATTGTGACCCTAGTAGAGTGAATTTTGGGTGTGGCTACACCAGGCTAGTCTAGATGTGCTCTTTCACCCACCAAGGCTCTAATGATAAACCTGCATTGAGATCATCAAATGTTGCTCATCGGTGTCTGTACCTCGCTGATGTCCACCGGCGTGGGGGTGAAGGCGGCGGGGAAGAGGGGTTCAGAGGGCCCGATGAGCTCCCGCTTCCCGCTGCCACGGTCCAGCGTATACCTCTGGCAGGGCTCCACCCTCAGCGTCACCCGCGGCAACAGAGCCTCGGAGCACGCGGAGAAGCCCGGCGGCGGCAGGAAGCGGAACTCCCCGTGTCTCCCACCCAACAGGAAGCGAACCCTGGGGTGCACATTGAAAGAGGCAAGTAGGACATGTGGAAGCATACCATGGACCCATATTATTCAGGTCCTGTGACTTATATTCCAAAGCGACTTGTGTGTATTGTGTCTACTGCATACCGACTATGGCCAGGAGATGGCACTGGTTACACTCGTGACATTTGAACACTGGCTACCGTACCACCGAAGAAGAGCATACAACATATGCGACATAGACCAAAGTGAATTTAAATACACACCTAGACAACTTATACATGTTATTTTCCTTTTAACAACAAATGTTTTGATGAGTGGGACTAATACACGACTATGGAAAATACTTCAGCTTAGGCAGTGACAGAAGTAAAGCTGTACAGGCATTTATATATCTTGTTTACAAATACCACCCCCCACCCCACCGCACCATACAGTTCTACGGAAGCCCCGTGTGGCCACATATAAACCACCACTGACTGGACTCCGGCGGAGAAGCTTATTGCGGGGTAGACGAGGCCCTCCGCATTGAAGTTCTCCAGCATGCCCTGGACGGGCAGGCCGTTGACACGGAAGGACATGGCGAGGGAGACCAGGTCCAAACAGCAGCTGACCACGTCGCCCTCCCTCAGCAGGTGAGGCTGGGGGGACGTCACCCTGCGGGCCACGCAGCCTGGGGTTGATGAAGGAGTGCTCTGTGTCACACACACCGCTGGCAGACAAGTCACTTTACACTTAACAGACCTGACACGTCGATATAGGCGCAGCCGCTTCAAAAGGTTGCTAAGGCCCCCGATCACAAAGAGATTGGCTGCCTGTGTGACATTAACGAGCAGTGCGACTGCACCTTGCTCTGTAAAGTTGAGATTATTTTAACTTTTAGGTGACAATCTGTGTGATCGGGGCCTGATTCATTTTTCCGTGCGCCTTACAAAGGAGCATGTGCACCTAGCAACTAGGGTCACTGTTTAAAGTCGCATAACAGCGCATAGTAGCATAGTAGACCATGTACTCTCATTAATTGGCTGCTATAGTCATCATCACTTAACTAAGACACATTAATTGACCTTAGACGTAATATATGAGTAGAAGTACTTCAGAGTTTCCTTAAAAATTTATCATCTCAATCCAAAACTGAAAATGTATAAAATGATATTCTATTGAAAGGTTCTAGACCTTTTGTTTTATACTGGACTCTCGTGTGTTCTTGATTTGGTTCGTCTCCATGGCGCCCATGAGAGGTGATACTGACACATACTACATTTAGATTCATCTAGACATCAGAAACACCACCCACCCAGCCAGAGGTGAAGCCCGTCAAAGCCATAGGAGCACAGGTCATCTCCCAGCCCGTTGCCACCCCATCCCTCTCCCCCTGTTGGCCGGGGCTGGTAGCCCTCTGTGCAGGCCCAGCCGACACGTAGGTGAGTGGGCTCGGCGGTCAGGAAGGGGTCCAATGAGTCCACCACTAGCTCGTAGTACCATTTCCGCTGTTGGGCTGAGTCCTCGCCCAGAGCCAGGAAGATGTTGGGCCTCATGCTTATGTAGGATAGGAGTTAGAGAGTGGTATTATTTGAATGTAACATCAGACTACACACATTGAGAAGCAAATGGTAATTCATGTACAGTACTGTAATGTTTTATACAATATATGAGCTGGCACATATTCCTGGCTATCTTCTGATAATACACCTGATAATGCATAAATAGGGAGACAAATCTCTCAAATTTCTTCCATTGTTTGACCATAGATTTGAGCCTTGTGATTCCATCCTGATCTCGCAAGCTAGCCACAACAGGCTGGATCCCCTCAATTCAAAAGCATTGCTAAGGCAGTGCTAATACATATCAATCAATCTTCCTTACCGTACATAAGATTGGACTATCTCACCAAATCAGAATGTTTCAAATCAGCTAGACCGCTGGAGGAAAACAAAATGTACAAAATACACTGATGTCAGCATCTTGTGAAAATCTTCAGCTGGCCGCTGATTGGTCTCTATGCAGTCAACAAACGTTTTTGCATTGAGGGGTTTTAGACTGATTCTCGTGGCAAAATTAAATACAAGCTCATGAAATCAGGATGGTCTCACATTTAAATACACATTTAATATAGTAAATGTAGTTGCGGTTGAATATGGAAAAGAAAATCACTGGTAAACTGGTAAAAAAGATAAAATAGTAAAGTTTGGAGACTTGACCATGTATAATCAGTACATTAATACAATAAAACCCCTCCTTGTCAACTTCAATCATCACATTCATCACATTCAAGACGTGGTGTTACCCACAGTATTTTCCTTGTCATACAGCAGCTATGGCTGCTGATCTGCTACTTACCTGGTGACCTGGTTGACCAGACGGGTCTGAAGCAACATGTCTCTCTCTGACAGCAGATTGTCACAGATCAGGTTCTGATTGGACCGCACCGCTATGCCGTGACACACACACACAGAATGCAGGACCTCCAGCACCTGTGTAAACACATTGTACTGTGTATTACTGGGATAAACCCATTGAGATTAATCATATTGTAGATGTAGTCTTGTAGATGGTTCTGAGACACATAAAAGGCCAATGGATTTCTTATTATATCTTTTTTTAACTTTTATTTGTATACATTTTATAATGCCTATATTTTTTTATTTCTGTATTTTCTTGTCGGGAGCACAATTGTGCATGTAATCCCTCTCTGTAGAGCACTTTGAGCTGCCATTCTTGTATGAAAAGTGCTGTACAAATTAAGTGTATTATAATTATCGGTTTTATAATCGTCATTACTACTACCGTTAACATATATGTATACTACAGAGGAGCATTATATAGCACAATGCAAAGGTTTTAATTAATTATGATTACACTATTCCAAAAACAATTTGCATAATTGCTTCTATTGTGTCTTGACGTTGTGCCCTAGGCATGTACAAACATAACCTATGTGTATAAATATGTCCATGCCTCACCTTTTCATTGTGCCCATGTTTATCCAGAAGTGAGATGATGGACTTGATGTGTCCCTCTCTGATTACATTAAGAGCTTCTGGACTTTCTAACAAGACACAGTGCAGAACCTCCAACACCCCTACAGTATATAAAGAAGACAGCCAACAGTGGTTCATTATAATGGGTTGTGTACTGCGTGCACACAGACATGAAGCAAAAATGTATTGCATTTAATGTGAGCAATAATCAGACCAGAGACTAAATTATTGCTAATTCTACATTCTACAGGGGTTTTGTGATTTATGTATGGAAAACACATGAGGAGAATTAATGTTTTGCATCTAATCACCATGAGATCACCATGAAACACACACACACACAGTGTTATGGAATCCTTCCCTAAAGGTGGAGTCAGCGATTGTAAGCTAATGCACGTTTTGCCCACTAGCTGCCCGCTCTGTGTGCGTGCTTTAAATAATAGCACACAGAGCGGGCAGCTCTGAGGGAGCACCCAATGACATGGTTTCTGTTTTTCTGTTTTGATTATGTCAAAAAATCAACAAAGTTTCTTCAGCATTCCCGACTACACTTTTAAATCTTCTTAGGTGTAAATCAAAAACTGGCAAGCGCACCAGTGGGAGCTTCCAGCCGATCTAGCCTCTCAATCAGCCAGTCTAAAGAGCCTGAGAACTGGGAGCAGTTCCTATGGTTCCCCCGGATCAGTGCAGCTGCAGTAAAGAACAGATGTTATATGGCGGTGTCACAAGATTACAATTTAGGGAGAAGAACTGTTAGAAAGCACCGCTTTGACAAAGCAATTACATTCAGTATGATGAGGAAACATGAGGTCCACGGGCATGGTGTGTTTCATTATCTTTTCATACTCACCCAGCAGCTCATAGAAAGAGTTGAGCATGTTCTCACAGCCTTGTTCAGCTCCGCTCCCAGTAACGTCAGCAAACTGGGAAGCAGTGCTGTACTGGTGAAGATGGTCGATACAGTCCAAGATCAAACCAATCGCACCCTGAGAGGACAAGACTGTCAGCAACGTGGTGTGTGTGTGTGTGACAAGATGCCTGCTACAACCATTTTACTTGACACATTCTATAGGGAGCCGAAGTCACTTCAGCATTATGGGACCTTAGTTTTGAAAAAATACGTATGGTAGTCAACAGCGAGAATAACATTATTTTAAGATCCCGTTGAAATTCTGACACTCATGATGTTTGACAATATAAAAGATATTTGTTTAAGTCAAGAATGTTGCAGTTTGTTGTGAAACTATAAAGTAATCTTTCAATTTGTGTGTAACCGCTCAGTGAACTACAGCTTCCGTCTCGCACAACATACGTCACCAAAACAATGCTCTTTTCGGCTTTAGGATTGTGGCGTGAAAACACCATGACACTTACGCGACACAGGGTTTATAGTCTTTAATCTCTAGTTAGTCTCTAATTACAATTTTCACAGTCTTATACTTCAACAAATGCACGACAAACTGAGACTTTCATGACTCAAAGAAAGGGGTAGGCCCGCAGCGGTCCTGATGGGCAAATCGGTAGTCCAACATGGGTATAGGGGCGAAAGACTAATCAAACCATCTTTAAAATAGTCAAACATTATATGTATACTTTGTGTCACAAAGTAAAAGGGATCTAAAAATATTGTTATTCTCGCCATTGACTACATATTTTTTCCAAACTAAGGTCCCATAATGTGGAAGTGTCTTCGGCTCTCTATTGACCTCCTCTTGAAACAGGTTCTGCCTGTTCCTCAGGGCTCTCGTGGCGTTCTGATGGGCTTCGTGACCCAGCCCCTTCCCCGGTGGCTGAAAGTAGCCAATCAGATCCTGCAGGCTGAGCCCCACTTGTTGTACTGAAGGATTAGCAGATGGGACATTTCCTTGTTGACTGAGACCGTCCAGTTTCCTACAAATATGATGCATACAGATGGAAAAACATAATTTCTGTGTATAATATCCTCATACCCAGGGGAACAAAACGGTTTTACAGTTTTGGGACCTTCAAGGACCACAACCTGGTCAGCTACCTACTGGAAACGTACATGGTCTATATACAATGCAACCCCTACTTATTGTGGCAAGGCATCATCCCTAAATAGGGTTATATTATTTTCTTTACTCAGAATTAAACATACCCAAATGAAGTTATACATAAAAAATGTTTTGTACTACAAGTTTCTAAACATAATTAAAACATGCAAATGAGGAGCACCTCATTACATATGCACTCATTTGCATATCATGATAATACAATTTAAGACATTTATTTCAAACATAATTTTAAGATGTTTATCTTTGGCGGAATGGCTTAGTTCGGGGGCTTCCTCAGCATCATACTCATGCATATTAGTATCTAACCATCTTTAACCCCCTTAACAGGCCTGCAGCAACAGAACCATACAGCAATATGCAAATGAGGAGGCACCTCATTACATATGCACTCATTTGCATATCACGAGAATACAATTTTCCCACACCATAAATACAAACACATATACAGAAGAGAAGAACACTCCAACCAAACAGAAAACAGAGGCGCAGAAGAGGTGGGTGTATCGCAACAAACTCAGCATTAGAGTGAAAATGGCAGCGACTATTTAATAGGAAGCTCCTCCTTCTAAGGGCCAATGAATAGGTTTAGGGTGAGTCAGCTGGGTGTAGTGATCAGCCGACTGTCAGCTGATAGCCGGCAGCACGTGGACTTCCGTGGCCTGCCAGAACTAACGCTTCTCTCAATTTCATGGCTGGCTTCTGATTTGCCCCGTGTATCAGATTTAAACGAATGTATAGTCAATACAAATAAATCCCCTTAAGGAACATGTCAGTCAAGTGGCAAGATATGTGGCAATTGGCTTTGGATCTGCGCCAATGTTAATCAATGAGTAATGCTCAGATAACATTTGCGCTTCGGATCTGCGTGCAGTGTGCAGGGGGCTTAAGCTGAGTTGAGGTACGACTTTGAAAGAAAACAGAAAACTGACTATTCCACGAAGATACCGCAGATACTTAAACCTGACCCAAAGGTGGTTGTTGTGGACTATCAAGCAACATAGGATGCTGGTTTTTCGTCTGGCCGGTGGACAAGTAACACGGTTAGGTACCTGATGAAGCTGGTTAAGAGGAGGACAGCACTGCGGATGAGTCTGGCCGTGCGAGACTCCTCCCTCTGGGCGCGGGACAGGGTCAGCCCGTCACCCATGTGACCTTCGCTGTGTATCATGGCCTGGGGGTAGAACGTACCACATACCACTGGATGTCAGGGGGACGTGATGCAATTGTTACATGCGCCTCCTGCTGTTCGTTCTGTTACCTCGCACTCTCCCCCCCTCTCTCTCCTCTTAGGGTGGTTCCAGGTGAAACTGATTGGCGCTCTGTTTAAGATGGCGGCAGACACCAGCATGCGGCCAGACCACAGACAGCAGTTTTCTGTTGCATCCTTTATAATTCTGTTTCTGATTATGTAATCCTCTAGTTTTGCTCAGATGGGGAGGAGTTTTTGTGTCGTTTGGCTAGGTTAAGGGTAGGGCTGTGTAATTATTAAAATGTTAATCGTGATTTCAATCGCAGATTCACACCGATGACTCCCGGAAATGAGTTCCAGCAATATACAGCATGCTAGGCTTCAGCATTTACAAGCTGAGGTTGTAACATGAAGATGAACACCTGCTAAACCCACTCAGGGCTTACCTTGCGCTGAATCTCTCCTATTCGGGCACACTTGGCATCCACTGCCTGGTAGGTAAGCCAGAAGCCAGACTGGACATGCTGAACGTAACAAATGGAATCCCCATACTTGATCTCTGGGCTCCCCATGCCATCCACATCCTTTCTGGGGCCTTTTTCTATCTTTTCCTACGGAGGAAGTAAGGAAAGACGATGTATATGAAACGGATATTGCTGTAAATTTCAGGAAAACAATTACATGATTTCCTTCATAAGATGGTATCCATTGATAATGTTGATCTGAAAGTGAGATAATCCCATTCATACACATTTCAGTTCAGGTACGAAGGTTGTTTGTAAAAATGAGTGACCTTCAGTCAAGTAGTCAGTTATCTCTAGACCATTTTAATCGGAGTTCCCTTTCTGTGTGGGAAAAAAGTGAAGCGACAGCTTGTGAGTGACATCTGAGTGTCCCTGCTGTGACCTCTGACCTTGGAGGGTCGGAAGCAGAAGGAGGCGGTGCCCACATCGGCCCTGTCCCGCTCCACCAGGTGCAGGCCCTGGTCCTCTGTGAGACCCAGGTACCTCCCAGACACCACGTGACGCAGTCTGAAGTGTTGCCCCCAGCAGGCATGGCTGCCACTCCACCTGAGGAATCAAACAGAAGAAGCTGAAAAAACAAACTGGTGCTTCTACACAGCCCTCCTTAAATAGGAACCTAAACAAAGTGGCAAACACTGCCGCTTGGCTTCACAATGTGTGGGGTGGAGCTTTTGATGGAGATTGTTTTCATTTGAGCTTGAAGTTAGCAAGCGCTCTCAAGAATGACTAACCCTGCCTTTAACCGCTGACATTACCTTGAACAATATAATCTATAGTACCTTTAAACACTAGCATGTTTAGTAGTACTTTGTTGCTTCTCAGTTTTATGTTAGGTTCAACAAAATAATTATTAGACCCAAAGGGAAATTAAGGTTTTCAGAATATACTATAGACGAGACCTTACAGTAGTTGCAGCTTAGTCTACCTCAGCTGTTTATATAAAGATAATCAGTAAATGAACTTACACAACACAAAGGATCTCAAGTCTCCACAGAGAGCGAGCGTGAGTGGAAGCTTCTCCGACCTCATAATACAGCGCTCTGAACAGAGAGGACAAAGATGTCTTTGGAGATCACATACATGTATTTATTGTTGACGGTACATTAGCATTAAGGCTAACCTGTGTAGCTCCTCTCCATGCCGTGCTGAGAGAACGGTCAGACAGGTCTCACTGTGGCCATGCAGCAAACGCAATGTGTCTCCACCCTTCAGATATCCTAGTGAATACAAGACAGACCAAAGTGAAAGAGCCTCATTCACACACTATTACTGTAATGATGATGATGATACTGACTCAGCAGAGTGAAATAACCTAATCCTGAAATATTTGGCTACAGTTGAGACTTTTTTGTTTTGTTTGCTTGTATAAATGGGTCCATAACTTGTGAGAATGGATCAAGTAGGTCACTGGGTTACATGCAGTGTTGGGCAGTATACTAGCTAAACTACATTTATGAGTAGCGTGGCGGTAGCGGCGCTGTTTTCTGAATCAAATAGCTTTTCAGTAGCGAAGCTACT
>JAODUH010022612.1:0-24923 GCA_027564835.1 Typhlichthys subterraneus
CCGTACGCGTTTTTCTCACAGACAACCCCCCCCCCCCCCCCTTTCCTTACCACCAGCTAATTTCCAGAATAGAACAATAGTGCAAGGAGAATCCCAGGGTCATCCAGAGTGTTGAAAACAAAGATATATCCACTCTGAGCCAAGCCTGTAATGGTCCAAGTTTGTGTGAAGAATTAAAGAAACATGTATTTTTACATGTGCTGTTATTACAGTAGCTATAGCACGCTGGCAAAGCTATGCATTTAAATATGAGTTGGGCCTTGGCTGTTCTGTAAAAAGAAATTCTGTTGATTTCTGTCCTTCAGCGTTCACAGTGGAGATCAAAGCCCTGACAGACAAGTGTTTTATAAAGCATCAAAACCACCGTGTCTGAGCAAAAGAGAGTCTGGCTGTGTTTGTCTAAGGCATATAGACACGGTGGAGCGATGTTGCTAGCTGGTGCTAAGCAGCAGTCTGGGTGGGGTAACGTCCGCAGTGCAGTTCAGGTTTCAGCGCGGTGTCTCTGAATCCCCACCTAACACCGCACGGCCTCGCATGCGACGCAGACAGGATGTGTCAGCACATTTTGCCAAATCAAACGCACGTGTCCTGGCGGTCTGGAGTGGGTCTTCTCTATGTGGACAGCACTGTGGCGGCTGGTTTCATGGGCAAGCCTTACACCAGCTTATAGCCAAGTGTTACGCTAACAAATGTCCACCTTACTTTGTTTAATTACAAAGAATAAGTCTCATTAGATTTGAAATCATCTGGCTATTCTGCAAAATCACTCTCCGGCCTTCACATTTTGAAAACCACTGGTTAGACTATTTCACTTACACTTACAGTTACAGCAGATTATTGGAACAGATGCTTCTATCCAAAGCCACTTCTGATTATTTGCCAATAGATGAACAGGTGATAAATAAATAGGTCAAACACCTGCAAATGTAAGCAAGCACCATTCTGTTAGAATGTCATCATTCTAAAATAATTACTAATATCCTAATTATTGTAGGCTAACAGCCTAAATAATAACATGTGTGCATTACACATGTTTTAGGGACATGCATTAACCGCTTAATCACTTAATTCAGCATTCATAACTATTCTTCACATGTTGTTATTTTCTACTACGGTATAGGCAGGTAGTGTGTTTAGAAGCAAACTCCTATGAAGTGCAGGCAATTGCTAGTTTCAAGGACTTTGTGAGAAGGGATACTTTTTCGCAGTGTGACGGAGATATGAGTGTTGTGCGTCTGACACTGTGCGGGGAGGAAATAAGTTAAGATGCCCTGAAGAAATTCTGACGTTTTAATTGAGAACACAGGACCGCCTCCGCTGCATATAACCCACTGTGTGAAGAGGAGCTAATGCGTTCTCCCTTAACCTACTGCAAAGTTATGATCTTCTATTGAATTACAAGACACAATCAATCTCAGTCTGATGTTTATAGAATATCATTATGAATGTAATTATGAAAAAACAGTGGTTGTCTAAAGTTCAGTGGAGCCATTGTGAGCAGTAGATGTAGTCTTGTCTGTTTGGACCGGTGGATTAGAATAATGTCCCCATTTAAAGTGAAGCATGAGCACAGCGCTGTTAATGTAACAGTGAACTAAATCATCATGCTTCGCAAATGTAGACCAACTGACATGGTGGTCCACTGGGATGAGAGGGTGGGTGCTATCATAGCTTTACACTATGTGTGTGTGTGTGTGTGTAGATGTGTGAATGCATGACTGAATGCAGGCAGCCTTTTTGTGTACTCATTAGCCCTTAGTGTTACAGTGTGTGCGTGTGCGTGCGTGTGTGTGAGGTCCATTTGCAGACCCCAGCACAGAGGCTCTTGGGTCTCGTGAAATCACCTTCATCTAGACTGACTTTTGGCAGGCATGCCCAATCTTCATTTAAAAGCTCATAATTACATCAGAACTTTAATGATGTCACCTAATCTGAGCTGAAGTGTATAGGTCTCCAGGATACGGCCTGGCCGAGGAGCAGTTCCCTCACTGCATCCAGTACGAATAGACCAATGCCGTTCCGGTTGGAATTAAGTGTGCAAAACAAAGTGGTGTTATGAATCATTTATATCAATTCCACTGTATAATTGCCTCCGCATGAGCCAAAATAAACAATTCAAAATCAAGATGAAGTTTTTCCTGAAATCTTTGGCTTCTCATCCTCTCATCCAACTTTCATCCAAGAATTGAATGATTTTTTGCTTGGTTGAATATAACAGCTACAACAAGGCTTCTGGTAAGTCTCAAGGGATGGAACATTTTGTTATTTAGGCCTGTCTCCTATGAAAGGAGTATTTCTTTCTGAGAAACTTACTTTTTTTAAATTAACCTATATTTAACCTTTATGCAATAAGTATAATTTGTTTAAAAACGACGTATTTTGTAAGAGAGTCCTTGCCTAGAATAAAACACAATATTGTACAAAGTTTCAAACCAAATCAACAGTAGTTCTACACACAAGACCTCTGTGTAACATGTGTATCTGTGTAACACTGGTACTAGCTGGGGTTTAGTTCAAATAATATATGGACCAGATGATCAGAAGATTAAAGATTTGTGTTGTGCTGTTTGTTTGTGGTGTTTAAGAAAATGTTTAACTTTGAAGGCAAATAACGAAGAAACAGCATTTGTCCATATAATGCCTCCTCTGCAACTGAGCTACAATACGGTACTTCCTATTACTATGGCAATGACCTCCAGGTCACAGAGGTCTCTGATGAGGTCATGTGTACAATTCATGTACGACCTAACCCAATAGTTAGCACACGTGCATTTCAATCATAACACTAGGGAACCAGTTCAAAAACGAAAACAAGCTTGTATTCTGACTTTGAGGGTGCTTATGGGATCACACACTATAGCTGCTTTTTAGAGGTCACAGGGTTAGGGGGGAAAGCCCATCTGGAGGAACCTATGACACAGGGGTGCAGAATATCAAGTAACACTTGGCTATATTTTTCCCCAAACTGTCAACTTTGGAAATGTTTAAGCTCTCGTACATTCATATGAGTCTGACAAGCTTTCATTTCTAAGCTTAAAACTTAAGTTTCCAAGAGGGATGTCACTGACTATAACACTTCACACAGTAACTCCACCAATATGACACTGAAGTTCTTCATGTGAAACTGTGGTTTTTATGAAAATATTACATACAATTACCAATGTTTTTGAAATGTTATATGCTATTCTGTCTTATTTAAAGTATTCACGCTGAAGAACTACCTACTGTATAAGTGATATCCTTTATTGCTCATAAATGTGTCTTTTATCTCCTGGTGTGACAAATAGCTTGGCTAGCTATGACAGGCTTAGCTGCTGAACAGGACACTTTGATTCTATTGAATTAAACACAACCAGCTGGAGTCCTAATCGAGCGATATGCCATTTGGCTTTAATTACAGAAATGTCAAGAAATAACCACACTGGTGCCGATCGGTTGAATGAAAAGGAGGAGGAAGGGGTTAAAAAGTATATAGGAGAGGTTGTGTCTCAATTTCATACTTCATACAGACAATGTGGCCGAATGCAGAAAAATAATCATTGTGACAGAACACAGCAATGTTCTTATGGCCGCCATTGTGCTGAAAATATTGTATTTCTACAATATAGGGTAAGGGTTCTTAACAACTGGTTTTGACATCTTATATCCAAACCAGTCAAATATAATTTGTCTAGATACTGCACCGGTGCCATTATGCTGCCCAGCCTATTTATTCTACATTACTATAAGCAAAAGAATCTGGCTGTTTCGACCAGAAACTATATTAAAAAGTTGCTAAAATAAAATCCTGATTCATTTAAGGTTTTACTCACTAGCAGTCATCTACACTCACTGTTGATCTGTGGTGATAACCATAGTCGCTGTGAAAGGTCAGGGGAAAAGTGTGTAGCGTGTGAAGTAAAACAAATGGGTTTGCGGGATAACACAGTAGTGGTGTGGGCCACTCCCATGCAGTACAGACTCATTATGCGTGATCGATTAGTCTGTAATTAGGTCGGCCCCTGGTTTACAAAAATACACTTCTCATGCTTTACACTGGGGGGGGATAAATGGGCCTCGGGACACAACAAACCACCAGCCAAACTCCAATGACATTCTGTCTGGTCAACAGGAGAGAAAGACTACTGAAAGAGAAAAGTGCTCCTTTTTTTCCGTCGACATTTACCATGGCGTTGGGGAAATTCTGTGTTTTTGGTCAACAGCTGTAAGTGGGCACGAATCACGTACGATTAGACAATGCCACTTATTGTATCATTGTGGGGAAACAGCGACAGGCCAGCAGATGGAACACAGATACGGTCTTTGACCCAGCTGAGACAAGCAGGTGAACAAAGTGTATAATGGCGCTGAGTAACCAGGTCTTGGGGCCAGATTACAACAAGTCATTGACGCTGGGATGTCAAGTGTGGGCAGAGCTGCGTCATGGCTGATCAGGGTTTCTTCTGAAAGGACTGTGGCTTTGGCAACCGCACCTCTGGGAAGGTTACTGGGAGGAGAAGCTGGGGGAATGGTTGACCACCTTTCCCAAGCTAAAGCACAGTGTTCTTTCTTCACATATCCTGGCCTTTCCTTCTGTGTTGAGATGCCCAAAGCTAACCCTCCACCCCTCTCTCCCTGCCATCACGCACACCAAAACCAAGCTGTCGTCACCAGCCAAACTGGCTCATTTGTGTCCTTCTATCACACACAGCCAGAGGTTAGCCAGTCTGGTCTGAGGGCTCCTGTTGGGCCAGACAGCAGGTGAGGTTCTGGTGAGTGCTGAAACCCTGGTATCCAGCCTCATAAATAGTGTACAAAACTGCTTAAATAGGGTTGAGGTAACATTAAACCCAATGGAGCGCTCCACATTCCACTACATAAACTGAATCCTTATACTTGCCATATGCAGGCCTTGATTGTATTGTATAAATTGGTAATTGGTCCCATACAATTCTGTTGTATACACCATAAGATAAATATTAACATTTTCCAAATATAAGCTATACATTTTTCATGTCATGTGGTTTTAAAATTAATCACATTTGTCATGTTTCTACTTTACAATGGGTCCCCATAAAGCATACACATTCAGCATGGGGCAGAATTTAAAGGTTAGGGTGGTTCATTCCCAAACATTGAGCCGGAAGTCAGACAGAGCTGCATTCAAACAAAATGGTGGTGTACGTTTTGGTAAAATGAATTCCCCTTAAATAGGGGATTTATTACGGCAAAATGCTAAATAGAGTAGGTATGTGTGTATACACTACATTTAAAAAAATACATTTTACATCATGGAATTATCCTGTATGTTAACACAACCTCTTACGGGCTACAGTTGCGTTGTGTAATTTTAATACTTCTAAAAGGCGGTGTAAGACTTTGTAGCACATGTGTAGATAGGTGAAGCAAGGGCGACTATCCATAGTTTCCAACACGACCCTTAGCTGATAACTTCCTCCTATACTCCGATGAAGAAGTGAACCAAAGCCTGAGTTTAAAAAAGACTGACCTTTATATGGGTGGAAAGGCAATGCCTTCCTTCCAGTGCCTCCACCCACTCCACAATCTTTTGTGTTTATGTTTTTTTGACTGAACACATTGTGGCTTCCTGTAGTTAACTTTTTTTTCTCCTCTAAATTGCGGCCATCCTTTAAAAAAAGGATCACATCTGAGCATCTTAAATAAACCAAACTCCCTTTTCTCCAGTCAGAAGTTTATAAATCCATCAGTGAAGTATTTCAAGAGCTAGCTTTGTTTTATGGCAGCTACATTTTCTTGCAGGCTCCCCCGGCTAACCTCAGGTTCACTTCCTGACACCCCTCCCAAAACCTTCTGTAGGTTAAGACACATTCCAAACAACCCAAGGGGATCCGCCATTTGTGCGAGGAGCACCAATCATGCTCAAGTACCGGACATTGGTACAACAGCATCACACTGTCAAATAGTAATATGAGATACTCAAACTAACATGACCACAAGGCACATGCGTGTGTGTATGTGTGACACAAAAGCAAAAAAGTTCAACCTCTCAATTGGTTCCTGATTCACATGCTTGTGAAGCCAATCTGGAGGTGTTGGGAGTGTCTGTTCCGAATATAATCGTGCCAAGCCAGCAGCATTCTGTTGAACAGCATAATGATCTCTGATTGGTTGAAAGCAGTCCAATCACTTGCTAATAACACTGATAGACAAATATTGTAACCGCCTTTAGCACAAACATCTGAGCATCAAACATCCAGACTACATAATGTGTGAACTCACATTAGGCTACCTAATTTGTGCTCTATCCTAAAAGTTAGTTAAAAAACATTGTCAGATAGTGTGTTGACTATGTATCTCCGTGGTTATGAATTGAGTGCGCACATTGTGATTTTAGCCTTGTCACAAGCCATTTTAAAATCCATTTTAAGCCATAATTATGATAGTTGTACAATTCTGACATGGTTTCTCTTTTTAGGCTACCTGACATAGGGATTCCTTTGGCTTAATCCCACCACTGTAGGAAGCTGTTATTAAATAGGGGCCACTCACTTATAGCATGTATTACACAACGCTACACGCGCCCAGCAAGAAATATATGATTTCCTCGCAAAGCTTGGAGAAAAACATTGTGACGGGGGCTTTAACATCCACTCAGTGAGGGCACAAGCGAGCGTGAGCCGAAAGCCTTGCAAAGCCACGTGTCACTTCAACCCACATCCTTCAGCCGCTATTCTTGTCTCTGACACCATGTAATTAAATTCCTATCGTGCTCTTCTCTCTAACATTGCATAGCGTAAACGAAGCCAGGGATCATTAATTAGTTCCGGGGTATGATCTCGAGCCTCTTCTCAATAAGATGCTGAAATGAGCCTATGGCGGGGGAAAGCCAGGACATAAATGAATGGAGAACATCAATTGGGAGAAACGCAACGGGAGGTGGGCAGTGTAGCGATAATTAAGAGAGCAAGGGGCCATGCATTACACTGGCAGCTACAGAAGCCTTCCTGACTATATGATAACTGAAAGGTTTGCCCTTTTTAGTTTCTGTTTTTTGTTCAAAGACAATAACAAAAACGTTCTAGTTTGAAGGCCTATACTGTAAAGTAAAAAAGTTAATGTGAACAGAAAGAAAACTAAATAGAAGTTAAATTACTGTACATGTAACTATATAGCTGGTGCTACAACATAACATAAACCACAGTGCTGGCTGCAAATATGTTGCTCTGCAAAATTAGATGCTGAGAGAAATGTGCTATGTTGTCCCTATGTTAGACATGAATCATAAGTGGCAGATATGCGCGATGTGGTATGGCACATGGTGGTAGAATGTAGTTCTCTTGGTTTTCATCTTCAGATGCAATTACCGTGCTGTGGATGGGCAGAACTGATTAATACAGCCCAGTGATATACAGCATGTGAGAAACGGAGGGCATATTTATGAAGCCTCTTAATCTGCCATGACAACAGAATGGTACGAGCCAACAGCCTCATCTCCCATTGCCACATTAGAGCAACTGTTCTCCTCGGCCGCGATGAATTAGTGCTGTCACCTGTCGGGAATATTTTTTACCCGGGCTGCATCTCAATTGAGGTCAACTCTCGCAGCAGATCAGCGGGTCCAGCAAGAAAATGCGAGCCGATAAAAGTTCGGGATTTTGAAGAGTGCGGATTATAGGATCAAACAGTGGTGATGCTAATCCTGACACCACCCCCTCCCGTTATTAACGATGCTATAAATGACAACACATGCAAGAACTTCTCCTCCAAACTCCTGACTCGTGATGGCGTGTGTAAGTACTTAACTGAACCAAGCTTGGGAGATGGAGGCTGCCTTCCAATGGGATTAAATAGAAGATGACGGGACTATGGGATGTTGATCCCAGAGTTGCGCTCCCCTCTTTTCTCTCCCGTTTACTACAGTATCACTTTTTTCCACCAGGTCGTGTGGGAGGGTACGACTGTGGGGCAGCAATGTCAATGTAGCGAGGATGTGGAACCTCCTGTCTTTCCACTGTATGCTGCAATTATCTCCAGGAGCTCAGGAAGCTAATTGGAAGAGATGTGGGATAAATCCCAGCCTGGGGGAATTGTGCTAATTTTCCACTTTCTGATGACCCAGTAAGAATGCCATCCATGAGAACTGGATTGACAATACAGAGAGAGAGTGAGAGTGTGTGAGAGAGAGAGAGAGGGAGAGAGAGACAGTGAGAATGTCGTCATTTTTCCCTTACATGCATTCTCCGTGGCCATCAACCATCGATCTAACGGCACAGTGCAGGGTTTCATTACTCCTGCGTCTACACTTGGTGTCGTCTCTCACTTATGCAAACATTCCGGTAATTTCCATGAACCCGAGTGCATTATTTCTGGGCCTTGGGCCCAGCACTGCTCTGACTCTGCCCTCAGATTACGTCTCCAATGAGCATCCTGAATGGCACAGGCACTCGACTCGCAGATTCCCCCCCGAGCACTGAAACGTGCACGACCACAGTCAGGACTCCTCTGTACATACGACAGGTCTAATCCTCATTCAGTCTCTATTCAGACATGACCTTAATCATTTTCCTCTGTGTGCCAAACCTGGGGCTTCAACTTTGTTCCTACAGTACAACTTTCCACAGTACGGGGAAAATGGGACTATCTATCAATTTAATTCTGAAATAGACTTTAACGTTTCATGTTTGTAAGATGCAAAGTGGCATAACAAAAATGAAATAGCACTGACTAAATGGCCATGGTTAATAACTAAAACTATTGTGAAAATCCTGATAAACTGAACACAGCCATTCCATGCTCCAGAAATGTTCAAAGTAAAAAAAAACAGGCTTGCACCCTGTCAGTATTAAAACAAGAAACACATTCACTGTAAAGTGAATATATAATGTATATACTGTAAGTAATAGTATTGGATATGTGGTATTGTTACACCAAACCTTTTCCATTATTGAACCATAGCTACAAGTGTTAACAGGAAGTGCTATACAGCTATAGTAGTGGCTGAGAGCGTAAGTTAGTTGGTCAAGCTTTTAACTGATATAAAATATGTTTGTGGTCAATATGTTATCATCACATTCTAGGTAATTGCATTTACATATGCTATGTTCATAATACACAGATACTGTAGATACCAACACCTGTAGAATGACCAATAATTTGACTTTTTTAGTAATATGGGTGGCTGATATTGGAGATGTCTCAGACAGATTCACGTGGTCTTAAATGTCATCTCTGTGCCACTTTCAGTCTCTCTGGCACTTTTAATATTTCTCCTGACGTCCCTAACACGATGGAGCAGACTTATTTTGGCATAATCAAAATAAATAAGCGACCTCAGAAAACACCCTCCCACACATGTAAGCAATGACAGGCAAAAGTCTTTCCAGAGGCCAGCTCATAATGCCTTTTAATGGCCTTGTTTAACAAGCAAGGGAAGTGGTTTCCCCCCCCCATTACCCACAAACCCCCCAAATCTTGCCCTGCCAAGGACAGGGATATCCCAGAGTTCAATGGGAGAAGCATCAATCTCCCTACTCCCGGAATACATGTGCTTATTCAATAGAGTAAGATCATTCAAGACCTGGGCCATGTCAGAGCTCACTAAACACGCATCACACAGCCATTGCTTTGGTAGTGCAGCCAAACCACTCACACTGAACTGCAATGCCACCAGAACAATCCGTTGTAATTGATGTTTTCTCGAGAGGAGTCTCAACACCACTGAATACATTCAATGAATAATTTGCATCGCCACAGAGAAAACATCAAAAGGCGCGCATGGCAACTTTAACTGTCATGTAACACACAGTACAGTATGACAAGAGAATTATACGTTGCAATATGCAATGTGCAAGATGACAGGAAAAGATAGAAAAGCATATGCTAAGATTGTGCAGTCAAGTGTTGTTTGCAGCGCATTGCGTATCTTATATCTTACGCCAAGCTCAGATCTTTCAAAGAAATAGAACAAAAGAATAGTAAGCCACAAAAACCACCATGGCAAAGGCATATCTAGTATCCACTGACATGTGATTGAAGCAATAACAAATGTGAGAAACAAAATTCAAAGTATTATTTTGTAATATCTCTCTCCACTCAGAATGTCTCAGATTGATGTCCCTGCTGTGCTGGAATAAATACTATAAATACAGAAACACAGTTGACGAGTGTTTCTTCACAGCTGACAGGGTACAGCATTAAACTATGAGAGTAGGGGAAACCTCGCCTATAATATTCAGCCTTTGTTGCGTTAATTCCCTCAAAGAGTTATAAAACGTCTGGATTCACTCACACTTTAAAGGCCTGAAGCAGAGCAAAGTTAAACTTGAACCTTGACCTCTAACCCATGGAGGTTACAGTGTCTTGGAGTTTAACTATTGTAAATGTACCTAGATGTCAAAATGTCACGCGTCACCCATGGTGTTTGAATCTCTAGCCCGGACAGCAAAGTACTCTATAAGGTAGAGCATCATACCTCTGCCTTTGAAAAGGGACAGCATGCCATCTCACAGACAGGTGCTGCTGGCACCACACTGTAAAATGGACGTGACCGAGCTTTGATGTTGACTGGCATTTATGAGCAGAGTTCATAAATGCTTGTCAGTTAATATCCTCCTGCTCATGTTCTGGCCCGGGCACGTTTTTATTCCATGAGAGGAGGGCATAAAATGTCTCGGGGGGCCCAGACCAGCGTGTTCTTGGTCATATTAATAAAGACATTAAGCAGGAAGATATACAATAATTTAAATATTAAAATAATATAGTGATAATAATAAATGAGAGGGATTATTTTCTTTTTAGCTTGCGTTCAGAGTTGCTCTTGTGGGTGAACCCAGTGTTATTTAATTGTCGTACCATCCCCTCCATCTTCCCAACGCTCATCTGTACTCCTCCTACAGTGTTCCTATAGGCTCACAGCCATCGTTACCTCTCCCAACGTCAGCAAGAAGCTGTCATTGATAACATAAATGTGTGGAAATGTGGAGGAGCTGTAACAAAATTGAGCAGTGTCTGTATGTTACTGTAGATTTTATTAGTCACTGAGTCGGGATGAGGGGTCCACAAACCCCTCACACACTTAAGGTGTGTGAGTATATTCTGCTTCCAATCCCATGTCAGTGGGGGTAGGGGTCTTGCCAAAAACGAGTTCCTGAAAATGAGAATAACTGTGGGATTAGTGATAATTCTGCTAATTGTACTATGACGTACAATATACAATGTATGCCCAAATGAGAACCATTCACACTGCCACTGTGCAGCAAATTCAATGATTTGTATTCGCCACTGTGGGATGCGTTTAGGTGTAATGAATGTGTGTTAGTGAGGGAGCTCTATTGTTGACCCGTGGGGATTTAGCACAGGGGAGCTGCTGCATGTTTTTGGAGCCAAAGTGTCCAACACTGAGGAGCAAACCAACATTGCCTGCTTCATCAGTCACCAAAAACATGTCTGCCTCAATCTGACTGAAGAATAAAGCTAAAACTTGAAATACAGTGGCTCACTAATATTCCGGGTGTGATTTGATAAATATGCCACCATGCCCCCAATCTGTAATATCCGCTCTGCTCCCAAGGAAACAGTGGGAGAAGGAAACATTAAAGCAACCTCCTGAGGTTTTCTATAGGAGCTTGAGATACCCTGAACATTTTATTACATTGCCTGTCTTGGAAAAAGCCCTTGGACATTCTTCTGAAATAGATTATTTCCTCTGTTTTATTCCAAATAATACTGTATATATCCATAATACCTTTTGCTGGCATGTATTATGGTATTATATAATGTAATGTATCAGGAAATTGACAATTATCCCAGCATGCAATGGCACACTATATAAGCACGAAAAAATGTTAGCCAGAAATCGCAATTTCCGACATAAACCTTTCATCTCCTCATATTATTGAAACAATGTACTGTATATAATGCTGAAAACACTTAAATAAATGCAGAGAAAAACGCAGGATTTCCAAACAGATGCGAAGAATATTACTCCGCATCTTTATTAAGAGAAATCTATGCATCCATTGCACCTACAGTGGGTCTATTATGGTAATGGTAGGGTAAAGTTGGTCATATCTCTCTCTCTCTTTCTCTCGCTCTCTCTCTAATCAATCCTCTTGCTTGATGTTCCTGATATCCAAGCGTCTCTCCCAGGACCCTGCTTGGCAGAAATAAGAGTTGAGAGCAGCAGAGCTGTTTCCTCATTGATTTTGGATCTGACCTTCCAGTAACCTGGCGTAAAACAATCGCCTGTGCCCTTACCCTGCCCCCACCTCAACCCCCCACCCCCCCCTTCCCACCCACTCCTGGCTGCGGGGAGAGACAAACATAGACGTGGGCAAATAAAGGACTTTGGCTTTATCACACTTCCCCCTTTGACAACAGCAGTTAAAATGTGGACAAACCCAACAGGGAAAACATAAACGCAGACAATGAGGTCAGACCACCTGAGAATCCTGACAATCCTGACAAACCAGGGTTGCCCCCACCACAACAAAATCCTACATCCATTGTTTGCTTATATTATTCATTGTTATTAATTGTCAATAAACCAAATTCAGAATCTGATTCAATATTTAAAACATGAAACGCTGTATGTTCACTAGTTAGTACATTCTTATTACACTTCACACACACTTACTTAGTGTGTGTGTGTGTGGGGGGTTAGGGCCAAAGTGTGTGGAAATGTGTCATTTCTCATCATTACAAATAATGCAGTAAGAGATTAGATACCCTCCCATCACACAGCTATAAGTCAATTACATAACAACAACTTGTTTAAGTTACCTTAGGCTAAGAATACATCCTGACAAAAGAAAGTAAATAAACGAGAGAGCGAGAGAGAGCGAGAGAGCGAGAGAGAGCGAGAGAGCGAGAGAGAGACAGGAGCTTCCAGCTGAGGAATAGTCTGAAGAGCTTGACTGCGCCAAACTCTGAAATACAGACAACCCGAGGGCCATTATCGGGTGATTAATTATGTCCTGGAAGGTGGAGTGAGAGATCGAGACCGAGTGTGACAGAGAGAGAGAGAGAGAGAGAGAGAGAAGAACCAGTTCACAAGGACCAGTGGAACAAGCATTCCAAAAGCCAGTGATTACAATGACTGCACCTCGCTTCTCTCCAAATACCCTCACATCCTCATCATCTCTTAGAGAGCATTACGGACCATTGTGAGCGTTGCTCGCCATCTCCCAGCTCATCCACAGCTCGCCTTGGGAAACATCTGGTTCTGTGCTGTCTCGTTATCACGCTCCTGGGCCGCAGCAGGGGAGCCCACCCCATAACAAGATCATTCACATTGATGGATGAGCCGGGGGGTTACGGAAACCTCTGGAAGGAACTCTGGATCCTTCATGTGAAGTGTGACAGCAGCCCAACACGTAAACTGCAAGGTTATAATGACTGAAGTGAATGAAAGTATTGGAACGCATTTCTATTTGGTCGCTACAGTATATTAGACTTTTAGGACAGACACAAATACACCTAATGCACTTCTTCTCACATAATCACAAACACGTACACACACACATATAATTCCCTTTTTAGTGCGTTTAAACTTAACTACTATCCCTTATCCTGATGTGTGTGTGTGCGTGTGTGAATGCGTGACACCCACTCCATTTTACACTCCTGCCCACTGTGGGTGGTGATGATGGTCTGAACATCCGAAAGATGACACCCCAGAATAAAGCAGCTGGTCAGAATGGATCAATATGGAAACAGCAGACGTAGCCTGCTACCTACCTACATGGAGATAGTGTTACACTGATTAATGCTGAGTGCCTTGTATTGACCTACAGTGCTGCAACTTTCAGCTGGTGATTTAAAGGAACACTCCTCATGATGCTATTTTGCCCACAGAACCCGCATTTCTTATACAGCTCTTCTGTGACTTTGTGCGGGAGCACCAGTCAATCAGCACTCAGGTGTGGGTGGGGCGTGCACACTCCGAGTTACAAGCCAAAGATATTTTGTAACACCGGTTTCAGCCAAACGGGAAATCCCAGAATAAAAGTGGTGTGTACTTTTAATATTTGTGCATCTTCAGTATAAGCTAATCACTGTTTCCAACTGCACTGTTCCCAGAAAACGCTTCATATGATAGAAGCACTAGTGCTAAAGTAGCATTTGAGGTGAACAGAAAGCAAATTCCATGAAATGAATGGAGTAAGGAGCATTTCAGCCACAGACTGAAGTAAAGCAAAGTCTATGGAAAACTGAAAATTACATTGTACAGTCAGGCCTTAAATAACTGGATTGTGGCGGTTTGTATTTATTGGTTCTGCTCATCCATCCCTATGTAATTTATTCTTTTGTATGGTGCTAAGGCTGTCAAAAGGTCTGTAATGAGAAGTATTAGCTTCCTCTGTCTTGTTAATTGCTTTCCTTTCTCCAAGTAAAGACTGAAAATAGCTCACTCCACAAAATCTAGATATACATCTTTCCTTTTCTCCCTATCTAGTCTGGTTTCATTTTGTGGAATGTTCTTTTAAATTCTTCCTCTCACACAAATTTGAAGTTCCCAGAGGCTATGAGACGAATGAGCAGCCAACCGCCAACGAGGGTAATAATACGGTACACCGCAAACCACAATACACAATCAAGACCTGCCATGATGAACACTGCCTGAAAAGTCAAGAGGTGTGTATTGCATTAGCAATGTATCCAAACAGGACTGCAGCAACGGTGCTGTTCCATGTCTTATCAAGGGCTGCAGCCCTGCTTAAATGCACGGCAATACAACATGTACTGTAAGGGCGGGGAGAATATTAAGGTGCGGCATCATGGACATTATCTACTGTATGTTGATGATACAAGTCTTCAGTCTTACATAATCATAACAGTTGGGGTGAGTAGTAACACAGTTGTAATGGTTGAATCAAGATGTTATTTTAATTGCCAGTGACAATGTGTTGAGACAAATACTAACTGACTAAACTAAAAAATGAACAAGCTGTTTTATGAATTTACATTTGAAAAACATGATTTAGACATAATAAAATAATAAAAGAAAGAAAATCAATGTGACATGTACAGTTTGTGTGCTTTTTAAATTAATTATATTTTTTGTTTCAATTATTTTAATCTTATCTCTTCAGTGACTTGGAACAGTGTCCAACGTGCAGGTGTTTGAGGCTCTATCAAGCCCATGATAGCAGGTGCCTTCCAAAACCAAGCTCCTGGTTTGAGAGTAGTTTAGTTTGAATCATTAAAAATGCAAGGAGCAGCGTCATTTCTAACACCTGCTTTTTAAAGAGACCACCAGCATGCAAGCACACAGACACACAACTCCACCCCAACCCAAAGCACTCAAGCACACACGGGCATACCTGAGTCATTGACCGCTATAGGCAAAGTTCACAGGTTTATAAAAGGATGTGTATCTAGGTTTACTGCTATCGAGCAAACATACCTCAGTTTGCTCATCCAAGGTAGACCTCCCTGTCTAAGGAATGAACCTGTGCTGAGGGAACCCCCTGAAATGGGAACAATCCAGTCACAGTGGTAATGCTCGTGGGTGGGAACTAGATTATTGACAATTAGTCGCATCTCACAAGAAGGTCATGCCCCCAGAGTTCTGCTCCATATAGTCTCAGAGAGCCAGCCTTTCCTTATGTAAAGTCTGGGACACAGCCCTGGCTAACCGTGGCAAGATCTGCCTACTTTACAGGAAAGGTGTTTTGATTGACATGCAACAACCAGATACGTAACTCAGTGACAAAATCTGACGTTTAATTTATACAGAGGAATTTGTTGAGAAACGTACCAACACGACTCTGGCTGTTTTCAGATATGGTTCTGTTAGATAAGTAGGCTACTTTTAGTGATTAAAATAAATGTACTGAAATTGAAATATGTAAATAAAGCAGGCTACCGTTCTGCACAAGCATTGCACCAGAATTACACCTAGACTTCATGAGTGACAATGCTAACAGCCAATGAAAATCTACTTCAAAATTTTGTAAAGCGATTTCAGGCTTATCAGACATTCAGCACAGAGTTGCTTATGTGACGTAGTGCTAATGGACGGAAGACGCTGAGACTATGCTCCATATAGTCCATGGCGTACATCATCGCAGAAACGACTGAAACTCATGCATGTTAATGCACCTGGAACATTAAGACAGCATTGTCATGCAAATAAAAAGATATTATTAGCTAATGCTAATACTAGCTGTTAACTTTATAATTAATTAAATTAAATTAATAACTATTGCTGTTAGTGTAGTAAAGTCCTTTGTTTAATAAATCCTTTTGAACTAATGTATCTCGTGTGTATCGTAATCCAAGGACTACATGCAAGACATTGTATATAAAACTGTACATGAACCTCTTTTGACTTTTGTCCGCAGTTTCTTCCTTTCCTCGGTACATTGGGTACATTTGGTACCCGGTACATTTCCTTTGTACATTGCTAACTTTCCAACACACCGCCTTCATCTACAGTACCAGCTCTTTCCCTTGTTATCCTTTTTTCGCCCTGACACCCATTAATTTTCCACCACTCCCGCCTCAGGGTTTTCCCTCTGTGCACTTGCCAACCCCACCCCACCCCCCTCCCCTTTCCCATCGCATTTCCTGTCTTCTTTTCCATTTTCAAGCTCTCCTTTCTCGTGCCATTGCAGGAGGAGCATTTGCACTGCAGTCGTATCACCTAGCACTAATGACAGCTTTAATGATTCATATGGCGGACGAGAGGGATCACGTCCAGGGGCGGCAGGCGATTCAGCGTCGGCTGAAACTGAAGCGAGGCGGCGGAGACGAGAGATAGAAACGAGGGCTGTACGCTCGACAGAATTTTGTCGCTATTTGCCAGAATGATCGTCCAACTGTAGCCTATTTATGATCGTGCTGAGTACCCTCGACACTCGACACCAACAACATGACACAATCCCCATGCTAACCGCCACATATCGTTTTTCCCATTCGTCTGAACCAAGTGCAACACTTAGCTAATTCGCAGAGTGAATTGTAAAATATGATTCCATCTGACCTCTTAACTGATCTGTAATACTGACAGTGGGACAGCCAAGAAATGTGTCAAAAATGACTCTTTGGAAGGGCCAAACGAGGGATGACAGCTATCTGAGCGGATGTGTGTGTAGAAGGCACCCCCGCACTGGCCCCTTCAGGGGAAGGTAGGGGGAACCAAACCTGGCCCAGGAAGAGCCATCTTGGTGTTTACTGTCAGAAGAGTGTGTGGCTTGGATTCAGTGGAGAATGCCCAGGCGTAGCTGGAATATACAGGGGTTGTGATTTCATACACAAACACATTGGTATAGTGGTCCCTGGGTTCTTGTAGAATTAAAAACAGTTTGAAAGTTAATGCTTTGGAGTGGGTATGGAGCATGTACAGTGTTTGTCATGTTCTGCTTGTGCCAATCTGGCACCTGTCTCTGACTGAGAGTCGCCAGTATTCCACGGTCCTCCATGCATGACATATTTTGCTGTGTGTGTGTGTGTATGCGTGTGCGTGTGCATGTGTATCTTCTGTCCTCTGACACTACTGTGCTAAATGCCAAAATAATACATTCAGCAAATCAATCTTACAAATTAAATTAACTTAATTTAATGTAATGTAACATTAAAATGCACTTTAAATCGAACAAATATGTCCCAGCATTTAATTAAGCCCGGTAGGTGTTTAGAAACATTACTTTCTTAGCCATTTTCACACAGCCTCATTTTATTGGTTGTTGGTTTCTGTTAAATCTTTGTCACTTAAGGATGTAAAAAATATGTATTAACTTCCTACAAATATCTACATGTGCAGCCCCATTAATGACTGAAACCTGTAACCAGGGCAGCAAATATTTAAAGCTCAAAATATTTCTGTTTTCCTTGGGGGGAGGGGAGGGGAGGGTTATGTCACATTCTTTCACACAAAGTGAAAAAGTGGGAATTTAGGAGTCCTTGTGTCCATTCAGCAGGGCATTACCATGTTCTTTGATGGACTTCATTGGGTCCAAAAGAGAAGGACGTATCCCTGTTTATTTAAATGCACAGCTTTGTTGGCCCTTAAATGCAGCTCAGGCTTCATTCCTCAGTCACTGTGCCTCCATTCACAGCCAAAAACAAAAACCTTTGACCCTCTTTGTCCACTTGGTTTGTGGTATCAATTCGATTGGGATCTTTTTGCCACACAGATTTCTTAATTGAACATTCTTTGTGGAAAATGAGGATGTTTCTCTTTAAACTCGCTTTTTCTTTTTTAGTCACATTTCTGTTTCTTCTATGGTGAGAATCTGCACCTAAAGATCCTAAATTGATCTGCTTATATTGTTACAATTAAATCCGTTAGGAAGACGCCAAACAGGTTCCCAGCCAAGCTGACACTGGATCTGGTTAGTTGTCCTAACTTCAGATAATGGCAGGATGATAAAATCTACTTCACTGCTAGTTCAAAAGCCTTTGCTCATTACAAACATAGGTTTGATAGATCAGTCTATCCATTATATGGAATGTTTGACATTTTATTTGAGCAAAATTAGGTTTGAAACTTCAGTCAGTTCAGTATATGTTTCTATATTATCTATAAATCAATTGTATGGGTAATGACTGCTAACCTTCAGATGCGATGACAGCAATTGCGTGACATTACACAAACATAATAATTACAAATGAATAGTTTTTCTACATTTCAAATATACCTGCCTAAAGCATCTTTAGTCAGTGCTGAAAGCTGTTAGAATGTGAAAGGTATTACTAGCGGTGTGAGTTGTTGTTAGTGCTGTGTAGTTGCTGCGTGCATGTGCGCTAATGCCTATATATTGGGCATAGCTGGCCCTGTTCGTGTGAGTTTATGAGCAGCTTTACGAGGTAGTCACAGCTCTCCTGAGAGAGAATGATGTAGAGGCCTTGAACAGTGCCATTGACTGGGCTAACTGCAGTAAGTCTAGAGCCAGCTAAAATCAACACCAGTATTATATGCTTTAGTCAGTTTAGTGAAAGGCCTGCCAGTAAAACATTTTTCTAAGAAGCACTGTTTTAGCCACAGTGTTTGCATCTTATAATAGAGATAAGATATACGGTAATATAATCTTGTATTAAAAGGGTTAAACACATACTGTACAGTATAGACGTACAGTGCAAATTTAAAATAACTTAAAAATGGAAACAATGGATGGAAACTACTGTACAGTTGATGGAATGATGATGTCACTACAAATGTGTAACACGCATTTGAATGTCCTAGGATTACGCTGTTCTCTTCCCCTTCCCCAATAGCCAAAAACAGACGTATTTCAAAACAGTGAGCTGGGTTTAACGTTTGGGGCTCTAGGGGCTCAATAGCACAACTCACGTCTTTAAAACCGCTGTGCCTCCAGAAAGCCCCTAATGCTAAAGTTCAGTCAAATCTCAGTATGGCTTAAAGATACCTTACATGAACATACCCTCTGCGTCTATGGACCTCCCATTCCATTAAGGTTAAGGAAGAATATATGGCCTCCTAAATAAGACTCACATTGTGACCCACCGCAGAGAAAGTGAAACAGAGACAGAGGGAGGAAGCATGGTAATATGAGGTGTTTTATAACACCACTAGGGATAGCCTGATAATAATGAAATATTGTACCAATACTGGGGCCAGGGACCCTGTCTTCACCATCCTGGGCAATGTTTCTCTTAACAAGATCATAAATAACACTGGCAGTTAGGCTCCAAACCGGAGGTCAGAGAGGATAAGGACTTAACCTGAGATTTTGGTTTCCCACATCCACGCCAACACTAATTGGCCAGGCTATCCCTAGTTTTTCTGTCTACATATGGAAAAATTGTCAAAGGTTCTGGTATGCTAGCATCACTCTAACAAGCTATCAATTGTCACAGAGGTACACATAATTGAGGACCAAAATCTATTTACAAATAATTGACAGTTTTTACATGTAAAGGAACTTTTTTTTATGCCCCAGAGAAATTATGAAATGTGTGCTCTTCACAAGAGAGGTCTGATTGGACTGTCTAGAAGAGTGGGACTGCTTAAGAAAGCCATAAGCTCATAAAAAGACCAGGATTTATATGGAGTGAAAAGTATGTCCAAAACCACGTCTTGAGTTATGTGTTCAACAGGGACAGGGTCCACAGAGAGAAATCAAGCTGGGACGGTTACCAGCATTCCTACAATCTAATACCCTGTCACTATTATTATTATTCTGCCTTTCTATTTGTCCTAACAATAGCATCATATTTGTCCATTGCTTCGCACTAATAAATAAAAATAATGATACATAATTTGGTATTGATTCTCAAAAAGGTTTAATACTTTTAAATTTTTGATCCTTTATCTTTATAATGGCTTGCAGTATTCGAACATTTAAAAAGTGGGTTTAAAACAATATTAATACTAGTTTTGCATAAGATGCATATGCCTAGAACAAAATAAGGCTATAACTGTCAAATAAATGTCAATAATTGACATCTTTTACAGAGCTCTTGTCCATATTAACTCTCAAACTCATAAAATGCAAGACAAAGCTGAGAACATGATGGAAAGATGCATTGTATTTGGCAAACAACATGCGTGAAATGTGATACCTCTCGTAACACTATAGCCAGCACGCCTAACTAGGCTATTTGGGACCGCTGTCGTGATGCAAGTGATTGGCACTGCTACCATGTTAGCGGGACATGCATGCAGCTGTCAGAGTTTAAATGAACTTTGACTTGAGGTTCAATATAGGAAAAGACTCACCCCATAAGAAACAATATCCCCTCCTATCAAGGTTAACTCCTTTGCCTGCCTTCAAACAAAGGGGAATACTATCTATCTTGCATATCATATTTTTTGTATAATGTGACCTTATGAAAACAGGTCAAAATTCGTAGCTACACATCATTTCTAAATAGTTTTCCCCACTTCTCAGTATAATATATCCAGCATATTATGTTCAAAACTGTTGTATTATTGTCAGTCTCTGTTCTTATGTTCTGCGCTTCTGTCCAACCCAGCAGATACATCTGGGATTTCTTACATCTCTTGACTTTCACGTTCACCATTAACCAAATCTTTCATTTACAGTTTGAAGTTGATTCAAAATACTAGTAATACGTAATACTACTTAAAATCATACATTGCATTGCAAGGCTAACACAAAGACACATTGAATCGAGAGATCGTTGTGTGCGTGGTGGTAATGACAGTTGGAGGTGGAGCAGGTCATGAAGAGGTCACCAGGACTTGCCTGGTGGTCTGTAAATGTTGATGATGACAGTTAAACCTGGGGGTTTTGCGGGGTCTCTGAGCCTTAGCATAAGCGCAGGGTTATCACAGTCCCCATCATACAATTCCCAGGTTCTAGTGACATGTTATGGCTATCGCTGATGGCAGCTTAAAATAAAAGTTACATCAAATAAAGCGCGGCATTCATGCGTGTAAAAGCCCTTCACTTGCAACATGTGAGCCAAATTAAATCTCTGCTTGGTTTATTTTCTGCTTGAAAGGTTTTTGGTTATTTTTGTCAGGATTAGGAGAAGGTTAGCAAGATTATATGGTTTGCCGGTGCTAAATGATATCTGATCAGGAATTACCTCATGTTTGCATTAGATTGTCTGAATTAAGGGGTATGGGTTACGGGCTTTTGTTTAACGAATTCTAGTTTAATCCGTTGTGTGCCAAAACTACAGATGTAATCAGACATACATAGACACATGTAGGAGACACACACGTGCACGCGCGCGCGCACACACACACACACACACACTCTAGCTGAAGCCAGTGTATTCTCCCTAGTTTTTGGAATCCTTGAAACCTTATTTAAGTAAGAATGAGTCATCGGCCTCACAATGGGCCACAGTGACAGCCTGTTCTCCGTGGAGCTCTGATAGTGGTAGAATGCCACTCTGGGAGGGTTTAGATGTTTTATATTGTCCCCACGCTGGGGTCCTAACCCCCTATGCTGGACCCTCACGCCTCACCTCTTGTCTCTTCCCAAAAGCCTCTTTATTGACTGTGACACAGTGAGCATGAAGATGATGGCCACACAATTAAAAGTGCCCCCAAAGGAAGGCCCGTTAGTCACAAACCATTCCATAGGCTTTCTGTGTTTCTGTTCGTATGTGTGCGTGTGCGTGTGTGTGTGTGTGTGTGCATGTGCGCAAGCACACGTTCAAGCGGATTACAATAAGTGAGGCAGGTATAAATCCACATCACCCCATGAATATGAAACAGGCTTATTAGTTCTCTAAATATACATCCACGCTCTCAGAGACAACACGCACCTTTGTGATGTCCAAACTGTGGCCTATCATTTCGCACTGTGCACAGTACTACTGTATGTACTTTACTGTAGCTGACAAGTGTAACTTGCCTAAACTATTTCACCAAAGCATTTGCATCTGCAGTATTCCCTAAGATTACTTCAAGAAACGGGTACTATTACATAAGATGTAAGCTTAGGTATAGATACTAGAACTGGGTTAGCAAGGAAACCAAGCTTGCTAAAGCGTGCAGAATCTTATAGAAAATGAAGTGGATTATATGGTCACTTTCTGTTCAGCTGCTGGAATTCATGCTCTTTGCAGAGATAGCTTTCTAATGAAGCGGGGAGGATCACTGCAAGTGGCTGGTGCTCTTAAAGAAACAGGCAAACACAGGAGTGTAAAATGGGGTGGTGTCACGCTAAAGCACAAACACACATGCACGCACGCGCGCACGCACGCACGCACACACACACACAGTGCATTTCTGCACTATGGCCTTAATGGCGTATTTGCTTTAGCTCTAGTTCTGTCACTTTTCTGTCACTGGAAATGTGAAGCAAGGCCCTATAATGAGGCTGCTAATGGTCTGGTTGACCCCTGACCTTGTGTCTCTATCAGGGTCTTCACAAGGTCACAGGCCAGCCACATAATCGCTTCCATGGAGAACTCGCAGCCCTTCCAAAAGTGACTTTTAGCCCTGCTTGAGAGCAAAACGTTAATTTAGCGAACTGTAGCCCATGCTCGCCTGTCACTTGTCGTCAGGTTTGATTACGTTCGCAAGCCCTTGTTTGTCCCCCTTTATTAGTTTATGGCACAATGAAATGATCTGTGTTTCATTACGGCCTCCTGGAAACAATCTGCTTTACAATTTAGGTATGGGTACATGAAAACACACAGCCCTCCTCACACACACACACGCACACAGCCCCCTCCTTCCCCCGACACACACACACACACACACACACACATCTAGTGCATTGTACTGTATCTAAAAGATAACAGGAGGAATAGGATAATGGAGGATGGTTCAGTGAACATAAGCTTGGAGGATTTTCTGAAACTACATCTCATTTATCCCATGAGCGACATTATGAAGACATTGTCTCCATAAAGATGGTTGCAAATCTTGTTCTCATCATTCTAGGACTTTCAACAAATCTCAAAGCCATCCTCTTTGTATTCAGGTATGTTGTCCAAAAATTCCATCTGTGGCAAACCTTTACCAGACCACCTCGGAGTCAATTTCATTACGCTTGAGAATGACATCATTCTGAATCAACTGATTCTTTTAGCATATTTAAAACATGTATCAATTGGAAAGAAAATTGGAAGAACACAAATGCTTTAGATTTATAACTTCAAACTTTGTAATGCCAAGGCATGTTAACAGGTATGAAGAATTTCTAGTTTTCCTAGTTGAATGTCTTCATTCATTGAGGAAATCATTACCTTATGATTCTCTCTCTCTCTCTCTCTCTCTCTCTATACCATGCTCCTCATCTAAACACACAGGAAGGAAGAGATTGTAAACGTGCAGGTGTGTTGTTCAGTATAGTGCTATATGTGCTAGACCTCAAGTTCTGTGAAAAAGACCCAAATAAATCCAGATTATTCTATATTTCTTTATAGTGGCCTTTCATATGAAACTTTATTGTTAAGACTATAACAATATACTGTATGTTTATACTAACACAGACATTCTCATTGTATAGGTAATGTTCTGTGCAATTAATTCAGACTTATTACTGTACTGTACTTGAAACATACAGTTGTTGTCATTATTTAATAATGAATCACTTCACCTAAATGTAAAAACACATTTAAAACTGGATACACAATGAAAATATGATTAAAACAGACACTACGCAATCCATGTTACACTGACTGTTACCCACTACTGCCATCTCCTGAACACGAGATATATTTCACTCCTTTCCATTCAAAAACCTAATACAGGCTAACAAATACTGTCTCGTGTTTTTATGTTGAAACCATAATAAACCATAAACTGCAACTATTATCAAGACAGACATTCAAACTGTACAGTACAACTGTTAAACAATAATTAATAAAGTAACGTCCAGTATACCGTTGCTGCAAAGGCAAGGATCCTAACTATGTCTTTAAACACAGTACAAAGCTCCAGAGGACTGTTACCCAACATCCAAGCATGATCTCAGAACAGTGATGTGAGAGTGGTGAAGGGTTTAACCCAAAACAGCGGCACAATAAATCAGGAACTGTGAGCCACAGGAACACAGGAGCCACTAGCTATGGTGAGATCAGGCCTCATTGGACCACTTCCTATTCCAAATGCTATAACGATTAAAAAGTCTCTCCCCTGTCTCATAAATAGTCACTATATGATTCATTGCTCAAGTGTCTCCATGGGAATTAATAACTTGCAAGCTCAGTGTTGGTACTGTAGCGATAGGAGAAAAGATACAGTATAAGCTGTGCTGTCTTTAAGTGATCGTTCGGGGGCCTTTAAGGCATTTGCACATTCAGTGATTTAGAGATTATAAATTAATTAAGAGGTTTCAAGTTATATTTCCAAAAACTTATCGTAAAGCTGTTATAATCATAACATCATTAACTCAAAAGAAAAACATAATCTTATATTTTCAGTTTGATATTTCCATTGTCATATGCATATGATAAATGTATATGAAAATATACTGCACTGCTATGACTGGCTTTTGACCCAGTGCCCCCTTTTGGAGCAGCTATGAATATCTAGTCGGAAGCTCACAGAAGAACAGTGTGCG